>CANXME010000862.1:0-68385 GCA_948144175.1 Closterium sp. NIES-65
CTGAGGTGTTGGGTGCAAATTCACATTGCACGACATCCTGCCGTCTGTTTGTACGAGTATGCGTGTGCGAATGCATTTCGTGTGAATGGTATGTTTGTGTGTTTGTTTGCTTTCGCAATTTTCGCTTGAAGCATTTGCAGTACTCGCACAAATGTGCGCTTCGGCATAACATTGTACGCGCTATGAACAGTACAAGCAGAAAGGACGAGCTCGCAAAGGAACCCAAGATGGAAGCTTTGCGGTTTCACTTACTTGATTGCGCAGATTCAGTTCTATCCAACTCGAAATTGTACTGTTTTTGTTTGGTTGACTATAGTGTAGCAGGGCAGGCACTATAGGGTACATTTAGGTGAAGGTTGGATGTTGTTTGTCTGTATCTGCATGCTACAGGGCCAGGGGAAACCAGCGAACCAGCATTTGGCTGGTTGGGCAAAGACAAAACAGGTTCTGTTTTTAGGACCTGAACCTGGTTGTTGTTTTCCCCAGGTTGGAAAAACAGAACCAGAGGTTGTTCACCACCTATCACCTGCTATTTTGTCCAGCCATGGTTGGTTCTGTTGCTTGGAATTATTTGGGATCATCCCTGGTTGTTCCAGGTTGATTCCCAAGGTCCTTGCTAGCTAGAGCTATTTATTCCTTCTCTGTTTGTACCTGAATATAGTGAAATTGATTCAAGCGAATTCCTTCTTGCTGGAATTTCTTTCTACGCGGTGCGACGGCGGAATGCTACCCGAGTCAACGCTAGTACGCTAGCACTCCAACGCTAGGCTAACGCTGTCCGAGCCATAACTTCGTAATGGCAGAACTTTTCGCGAGGCAACTTGGCTTATTTTAAAGCTCTTAGAGTGAGCTTCGATATAGGAAATTCTCAGCTTAATCCGATCGACGGTCTGCACGATACGCTGCGCGACGTTCAAGGTACTCTTGCTGTTTTGACTAAGTCCCTCTTGATCCCTCTCTCTACAAACTCGGACCCGAGGATAGGGGCTGGTCTTGTACCAGGCACCCAAGACCCTTGGAGGTGACCCCGAGGAGAGGTTTTAAGTGTGATAAAGTCTTAATAGCTTGAGTTTATAGGCCCTTACACCAACAAGCTGGTATCAGAGCTGCGTTATAGTGATCCTCGATATAGGTAGCTATGGCGGGCAACACCTCGGCGGTAGCTGTGAATCTTCAGCCCAAGATCGTAGCGGCAGCCATGATTCTGGTGTTTCTGCGCCAAGGGGAGCGCGAACAAGCCGGGCTCGCTGATCAAGGAGGTGCTGAAAAACTTCACCGTCGAGAAGTTCAATGGTGAGGGCTATGATGATTGGGCCTGGAAAATGCAACTTTATTTCCGTCAAATCGGATTGCTGAAACTAATGATTGGGGAGGAGCCTAGACCGAGTGACCCCGCCCTTCAGGAAGATTGGGACGAGCGCCCTCGGCTGGCTACTACTTGATGTCGCAGAGTTTGGAGCTGAACCAGCGTCACCACGTCATGCACCTGCTGCCGGAGGTTGAGTGCGGTCCGAAGGCGTGGACGGTGTTGAAGGAGCTGCACGCCCCGACCTCCGTTGTTGCAACATTGATGCTGGAGAGGGAGCTGTCCGCGTTGCGCCTGAGCGAGGGGAGCCGGTGCAACCTGTCCTGGACAAATTGCGCGACCTCTACGCGAAGTTGGCGACCGCGGGAATCACCTACCCGGAGCAAACCAAGTGCTTGAAGATGCTCTCGCTGCTGCCCGGAATCGTGGCTTCAATTCACGAGCGGATTGAGCCTGCCGCAGAACCAGAGCTTGTGGACGCTCGAGTGGGTGCGGACGAAGATTCTAGGAGGAGGACTTCCGTCGCCGCCAACTGAGGGGTGGAGACGACGGCAGCAGCGGCTACGGGATGCAAGGGAGCCGACGTGGCAAAGGACGTGGCTTCGGTGGTGCTGGACGCCGGTGCAAAGAAAGACGACGACTCCAACGACCAACAAGGAGGTACCGGTTGGGGTCGCGGTGCGAAATCTGGACGTGGGGGCAAGTCGGGTGCTGGTGGCAAAATGAAAGGGAGTTGCTGGTATTGTGAGAAGGAAGGGCACCCCTGGTTTTTTGTGCTATAAGAAACCCGATGGATGGACCCCCCAGAATCGTCACCAGGATGGCGGCGCGCGGAGGAACCAGAAAAACGGCGCCAACATGGTCGCTGATTCGTCCGACAACAACCCGAAGGGCAACGGCGGTGCGGAGAAGAAAGAAGGAGCGCACCGCGGGCCAATTCTTCCATATGGGAGACAAGGGGAGCAAGGAGACGCATCTGCTAAGGCTGGAGCAGAGCTGCACCCCCTGGACTATTGGGTGTTGGACACAGGCGCTGCTTGGACAATGACGCCGCGCAAGGACCTGCTGGACGACGTACGCGCTGCACCGATTAATGAGGTGTGCTCTGCCTCTGGACACATGTTGAAGGTGGCTGGTGCGGACGAGCTGCATTTAAGGGAGCGGATGGCAAGCCGGTGGTGCTGCACGACGTTCTCCTCGTCCCGACCTGAAGGCCAACCTCATCTCCCTCCGTAAGCTTGGCAAGGCTGGGGTGAACCCAACACGGATGGGCTCGCACTTATAAGGGGAAGCTGGGCAATCGGGTGCTTTGGGATCTGCACGAGAGCAAGGACGTGTACAGATCTATGTGGCAGCTGCCGGCGCTGGCGTGGCACGGGGGGGCAGGCTGGAGAGGGGTCTGCATCCCAGGGGGAGTGCAACGCCGTTGGAGGTTGGTGTGAAAGTGTCGGCCAGATCTGGGGAGACAGATTGGGCAACTGCACACCGACGTTTGGGGCATGTGGCAATGCCTTTGCTGAAGCAGCTGGAGAAGGATGGAGCCGTTAAGGGCTTGAAGCTGAACGGACAACCACCCGATGATAACTGTGAAATCTGTTTGCTCTCAAAGTTCACCCGTTCCTCTTCCATAGTGTGGCTGGCAGGAGCAAGAAGCCGTTGGAGCTGGTCCACATGGACTTGGTGGGGCCGCTGCCGGGCAGGGCACAAGGGGGAGCGGTACTTCCTAACCATAGTGGATGACTGGAGCAGGCTATGTGGGCGTATCGCTGAAGCAGAAAGATCACGCCGCCTCCACGATTCGGGACAGATTGGCTTGCCTTCGTGGAGAAGCAAGCGGAGTGTGTGGTGAAGCGGATTAGGACAGATCGCGGTGGTGAGTTCCTTGGAGCTGAGATGACGGCCTGGCTCAAGAAGCAGGGCATCCAGAGGGAGCTGACCACGGCTTACACCCCACAGTCCACGGTGTAGCAGAACGGGCGAACCGGACAATTCTGGAGAAGCTAGGGCGCTGCTCATAGAATCTGGGCTGGGCAACTTGATGTGGCCCCATGCTGTTCGGCACGCTACCGTCGCTAGGAACAGGGTACTCACAAAGGTTGGGGATGACTCGTGGGTGCCGTTGGAGATGTGGCTTGGGAGGAAGCCGCCGGTGGACATGCTGAGGGTGTTCGGTTGCATGGCAGTCGCCCACGTCCCCAAGACCTACCGCAGTAAGTTGGGGGCGAGTGCAATCTGGTGTGTGCATTTGGGCTGGCTGCTGAGAGCAAGGATGGCTGCTGTGGGAGCACTCCAACGTGTGTAACGTTTCCAGCAGGGATGTGAAGTTTGTTGAGGGCATGATGTATGGGAGCTGGGAGAGTGAGCCGGAGGCCAGGGTGTCCCAGCAGATGGAGCAGATCACCATGCAGCTGGACCTGACTCCTAGTGTGTGGGAGGAGGGAGAGGAGGCAGCTGCAGAGGGTGGTGATAAAGAAGGTGCAGGAGGCACCCTGCTGGTGGAGGTGATGGTGTGGAGACTAGCGGTAGCACTAGTGGAGCTGCTGGATCCGAGGGAGGAGAGCAGCACAGGGAAAACTAAGAAGCCGAAGGTGTCTTGGCTTATGAAGGGATGGGAGACACTTTCGTCTCCAGGCCAGGACGTACCCGTATGGCTACTAAGAAGCTGACTGCAGGAGCTGATGTAGCGGAGCAGCAGCTTGGGACCGAGGAGGCATTGCTGATTCTACCGCATGGCTATGACCCGGATTGAGGAGGATCAACCTGCGTACTGTTTTCTTGCCCTGCACCAGAGGAACCACTAGCATGGAGGAGGCATTACGCTGGACCAGATAGGGACAAATGGCTAGCTTCTGCCACCGATGCTGAATACCGAGCCTGCTGGAGAAGGGACTGGGAACTAGTGCTGCTGCCTGAGGGAAAGAAAAGCGACAATGCACAGTTGGTGCTAAGGATCAAGACTGCGACAAGGGGCAGGTCACCATCTACAAGACACATGGTGTGGCAAGGGGTTTATGCAGAAGAGAAGCGGGACTTCAATCAGATCTTCTGCTCCGCACTGCTCTCCCCCTACCTTCGTGTCTTGTTGGCAGATGCAGCCGTTAGTGGGAAGTTCATTATCCAGACCTGGACATATCAACTTAGCATTCTCGCACGCTATGTTGCTCCGCGGAGACACCGACCAGAGCATGTGGCTGCAGCGAAGAGGGTGTTGCGCTACCTGTGCAGTACCTCGGGCATGGGGCTAGTGCGAGGAGGGCGGAGTCCATTGGTCCTCACTCGGCACGCGGACGCTTCTTGGGCTGACGACCAGGCTAGGCAGCCGTCGTCACAGGGTTACACCTTCAGCCTTGGTTCCGGCTCTGTTTCGTGGCGGGCTACTCCCTCGTCTTCTGTTCTTGGCTCCAGTTGTGAGGCTGAGATCTACGCTGGGGCCATGGCTGCACAGGAGCTTTGCTGGCTCACCTATCCTGCTGACCGACCTTGGAGAGCCGCCTCGTTCTCCTCCAGTCCTGTACGTAGAGAACAAGGCCATGCTGGCCTTGTGTCGAGAGCAGAGACTGGAGCACAGAACAAAGCACATTGCTCTCCGCTACTTCCTTGCTCGTGAGCTACAGCAGCGTGGACAGTTGCGGCTTGCGTACGTGGCCTCTGAGGCCAACACTGCTGATGTCTTCATCAAGGCACTTCCGCCTTGTGATCATCAGCGCTTCTGCACTCAGCTGGGTCTTGTGCCCGTCTTGCCTCACTTGCTCTCCTCTTGACCTTGCTTGTACTCTCACATATATATATACCTGCTCTTGCTTGTCTAGCTTTATATATATGTGTGTACTTTTGCAAGTGAACTGGCCGTGTGGCCTTGACCCTGTGCTCGGACTGTGTGGTGATTTTGTGATCCACCCTGAGCTTGCTTTGCTTTGCTTTACTTGACTGGTCTTGTGACCCCTTGTTCTCGCCCACTTTGCCTATGGGGGTGTGTCAGAATGCTATATAGCTTATACATTTGTGTAGGCTATAGAGGGGTATCCCATAGGGGGTACAACCCAATTAGGGTTAGTACTTGTACTCACTCATTTCATAGTTGATCCATTCTCTCGTTCTCATTCTCACAGCAGTCTCGACAACTATCAATATAAAACCGACAAACCCGCCCCCGTTTAACCCCAGCGACAGGAGCGTCACTATCTTTGCATGGTTATTCGGAGTGGAGGTTTTCTTCAATGCTGCGCAAATTGCTAATGATGCCACCCGCATTAATTCTGCACTATCGATGTTATGATGACCAGCGTTGGCGTGGTGGCGACGCAGACTACAATCAGAGGGGGCTCCGGCAGGATTATCACGTGTGAACGACGGGACCTGGACATCTCTCACACAACGAGCAACCACAATCTTCAGAGTGGCCACGATACGCACATCGACGGAGTGGGGTGTAGCCTTATGAACCAGATTTGAGCACGAATCCGCATCGGATTCTGCTCCCATGAAGCTGCGTGCCTGGAAGCAGGTGACATTGGTCCAAGACTAGACGGCGACGTTCTACGCCTTGGCCGACCAAGTGGACGACATAAGTGACGCGGAGCGGCTCAATCGTTACGTCGCTGACATCAAATATGATATCCAGTATGAGGTGCGACGGACGAGGCCACGCGACTTCAACGATGCCGTCCAGCTGGCCGAATCATTGGACGTACTGATGCAGTGAGCGGGAATTAGTTCGTGGGAGGGAATTTTGTTTCGTGGACCGCCTCGCCAGCCCGCAATCAACGGCGTGGATGTACTGAGATGTGCCCCGGGCACGTGCTTTAACTGCAACCAACCGGGCCACTGGAGGAAAGACCGCCCGAAGCTGAAGCAGGGGAACAGGAACGATAGATTGGCTGCTGCTGTAACCGACGACGTGGCGGGCATAATTCGGAGGTATCCCAAAATTTTCGCGGATGACCTGCCTGATGGGCTGCCACCTCAGCGCCCAGAAGACCACAAGATCAAGATGGAGCCCAGCGCGCAACCAACTGTTCGGTCCCAGTGGCGGCTCAGCAAACCGGAGCTCAACGAGTTGCGGAAACACCTGGATTATCTGCTCTCGAAGGGTTCTATCCGGCCAAGCACGTTACCGTTGGCCGCCCCAATACTATTCACGCCAGAGAAGGACGGAGGCCTACGCATATGTATCGCTTATAGAGCGCTGAAACGGATCACAGTCAAGTCGCGTTACCCGATGGATTCGCGAGCGGACGACCTGCTGGATCAGCTTCGCGGGGCTCGTTACTTCTCAAAAATTGATTTGCGAGGTGGCTACCATCAAATTCGCGTGTTTGCTGACGACTACCTGAAGACTGCCTTTCCCACCCGCTACGGTAGTTACGAGTATACAGTGATGCCATTCGGGTTGACGAACGCACCCTCGACATTCAAGCTCACCATGAACGGGGTGTTTTGGGGTATGCTGGATAAAAACAAGTTTGTTTACCTGGACGACATCCTGGTGTACAGCAAGACTCGGGAGGAACATTTACGGGAGTTGGAGGAGGTGTTTCAACGCTTGCAACCGAACCGACTGATTACAATGGGCTCTAGGTGCGAGTTCTTACAGCCGGAGCTGGAGTTCCTGGGGCACGTGTGGTCTCGGGAGAGGATATTAAAATTCACAATCGCAATTTGATAGCAATTTCGGAGTGGAAGCCGCCTGCGAACATCATGGAGTTGCAGAGTTTCCTCGGCTTTGTTAACTACGTCCGCTGTTTTTTATCAAATATGGCGGGGGTAAGCCGTTAACCGATCTGCTGCACAAAGGGGCGATATTTCTTTGGGGGGAGAGAGAAAAGTTGGCCTTCAACGAGCTCAAAAACATTTTGAGTTCACCTCTGGTTCTTCGGCTGGTAGACCCATCTCGACCGTTCGAAGTCGTAACGGATGCCAGCCATTTTGCCATCGGCGCTGTCCTTCTACAAGATTTTGGCAACGGGCTGCAACCGATCGCGTACGAGTCACGCAAAATGCAGCCACCCGAGCGCATCTACTCTGTACATGTCAAACAAATGCTCGCCATCGTGGATGCATTCTGTACCTGGCGCTACTACCTCACCGGAGCTGACGATACAATCAGGACAGACCACAAGTCATTACGGTACAAGCCAACCACAGCTCAACCCTCGACGAATCAGATGGCTCGATTACCTTGAGTCAAATTTCAGCTATACCATCACGCACAAAAAGGGCGCCAACAACATCGTCGATGCCCTGACCCACATATCTATGCAGACCGCAGCGATACTAATCGCCCATTCCATCCCGCCTCTTTCAAGACTATTCACCCACAGATACATGGCCGACTGCTTTTACTACATCCACGGGTCACCACACCACACGGGAATTATTTCCTAAGTGTGGGTACCGACCGAGTTTGGGTCCCATCATACCGACCCTTATAAGAGTTGCTGACGCAGGAGGTTCATGAGTCTAACCTCACCGGGCATTTCGGCATTGACAAAACACTAAAGCTGCTGTAGCAGAATAATCTTGGCCCAACATGGTGTCGGACGTGCAGCGCTACGTGTCAGCTTGCTCGACCTGCCAAGCCATGAAGTCGTCGCGACAACGCTCAGTTGGGTTGCTGCAATCTCTCGAGCCACCCAAACGACTGTGGCAACAAGTGACGATGGATTTCGTCACGAGACTGTCCGCTAGCGCAAATGGCGACGACTCCAAGTTGGTTGTCGTTGACCAATTAACAAAAATGGTGCATTTTGTGTTGGGTGCAAATTGACATTGCACGACATCCTGCCGTCTGTTTGTACGAGTATGCGTGTGCGAATGCATTTGCGTGTGAATGGTATGTTTGTTTGTTTGCTTGCTTTCGCAATTTTCGCTTGAAGCATTTGCAGGTACTCGCAAAATGTGCGCTTCGGCATAACATTGTACGCGCTATGAACAGTACAAGCAGAAAGGACGAGCTCGCAAAGGAACTCAAGATGGAAGCTTTGCGGTTCAACTTACTTGATTGCGCAGATTCAGTTCTATCCAACTCGAAATTGTACTGTTTTGTTTGGTTGACTATAGTGTAGCAGGGCAGGCACTATAGGGGTACAATTTAGGTGAAGGTTGGATGTTGTTTGTCTGTATCTGCATGCTACAGGGCCAGGGGAAACCAGCGGAACCAGCATTTGGCTGGTTGGGCAAAGACAAAACAGGTTCTGTTTTTAGGACCTGAACCTGGTTGTTGTTTTCCCAGGTTGGAAAAACAGAACCAGAGGTTGTTCACCAACCTATCACCTGCTATTTTGTTCAGCCAGGTTGGTTCTGTTGCTTGGAATTATTTGGGATCATCCCTGGTTGTTCCCAGGTTGATTCCCAAGGTCCTTGCTAGCTAGAGCTATTTATTCCTTCTCTGTTTGTACCTGAATATAGTGAAATTGATTCAAGCGAATTCCTTCCTTGCTGGAATTTCTTTTCTACGCGGTGCGACGGCGGAATGCTACCCGAGTCAACGCTAGTACGCTAGCACTCCAACGCTAGGCTAACGCTGTCCGAGCCATAACTTCGTAATGGCAGAACTTTTCGCGAGGCAACTTGGCTTATTTTAAAGCTCTTAGAGTGAGCTTCGATATAGGAAATTCTCAGCTTAATCCGATCGACGGTCTGCACGATACGCTGCGCGACGTTCAAGGTACTCTTGCTGTTTTGACTAAGTCCCTCTTGATCCCTCTCTCTACAAACTCGGACCCGAGGAAAGGGGCTGGTCTTGTACCAGGCACCCAAGGACCCTTGGAGGTGACCCCGAGGAGAGGTTTTAAGTGTGATAAAGTCTTAATAGCTTGAGTTTATTAGGCCCTTACACCAACAAGCTGGTATCAGAGCTGCGTTATAGTGATCCTCGATATAGGTAGCTATGGCGGGCAACACCTCGGCGGTAGCTGGTGAATCTTCAGCCCATGATCGTAGCGGCAGCCATGATTCTGGTGTTTCTGCGCCAAGGGGAGCGCGAACAAGCCAGGGCTCGCTGATCAAGGAGGTGCTGAAAAACTTCACCGTCGAGAAGTTCAATGGTGAGGGCTATGATGATTGGGCCTGGAAAATGCAACTTTATTTCCGTCAAATCGGATTGCTGAAACTAATGATTGGGGAGGAGCCTAGACCGAGTGACCCCGCCCTTCAGGAAGATTGGGACGAGCGCGCCTCGGCTGGCTACTACTTGATGTCGCAGAGTTTGGAGCTGAACCAGCGTCACCACGTCATGCACCTGCTGCCGGAGGTTGAGTGCGGTCCGAAGGCGTGGACGGTGTTGAAGGAGCTGCACGCCCCGACCTCCGTTGTTGCAACATTGATGCTGGAGAGGGAGCTGTCCGCGTTGCGCCTAAGCGAGGGAGAGCCGGTGCAACCTGTCCTGGACAAATTGCGCGACCTCTACGCGAAGTTGGCGACCGCGGGAATCACCTACCCGGAGCAAACAAAGTGCTTGAAGATGCTCTCGCTGCTGCCGGAATCGTGGCTTCAATTTACGAGCGGATTGAGCCTGCCGCAGAACCAGAGCTTGTGGACGCTCGAGTGGGTGCGGACGAAGATTTTGGAGGAGGACTTCCGTCGCCGCCAACTGAGGGGTGGAGACGACGGCAGCAGCGGCTACGGGATGCAAGGGAGCCGACGTGGCAAAGGACGTGGCTTCGGTGGTGCTGGACGCGGTGCAAAGAAAGACGACGACTCCAACGACCAACAAGGAGGTACCGGTTGGGGTCGCGGTGCGAAATCTGGACGTGGGGGCAAGTCGGGTGCTGGTGGCAAAATGAAAGGGAGTTGCTGGTATTGTGAGAAGGAAGGGCACCCCTGGTTTTTGTGCTATAAGAAACCCGATGGATGGACCCCCCAGAATCGTCACCAGGATGGCGGCGCGCGGAGGAACCAGAAAAACGGCGCCAACATGGTCGCTGATTCGTCCGACAACAACCCGAAGGGCAACGGCGGTGCGGAGAAGAAGAAGGAGCGCACCGCGGGCCAATTCTTCCATATGGGAGACAAGGGGGAGCAAGGAGACGCATCTGCTAAGGCTAGAGCAGAGCTGCACCCCCTGGACTATTGGGTGTTGGACACAGGCGCTGCTTGGACAATGACGCCGCGCAAGGACCTGCTGGACGACGTACGCGCTGCACCGATTAATGAGGTGTGCTCTGCCTCTGGACACATGTTGAAGGTGGCTGGTGCGGGACGAGCTGCATTTAAGGGAGCGGATGGCAAGCCGGTGGTGCTGCACGACGTTCTCCTCGTCCCCGACCTGAAGGCCAACCTCATCTCCCTCCGTAAGCTTGGCAAGGCTGGGGTGAACACCAACACGGATGGGGCTCGCACTTATAAGGGGAAGCTGGGCAATCGGGTGCTTTGGGATCTGCACGAGAGCAAGGACGTGTACAGATCTATGTGGCAGCTGCCGGCGCTGGCGTGGCACGGTGGGGGGCAGGCTGGAGAGGGGTCTGCATCCCAGGGGGAGTGCAACGCCGTTGGAGGGGTTGGTGTGAAAGTGTCGGCCAGATCTGGGGAGACAGATTGGGCAACTGCACACCGACGTTTGGGGCATGTGGCAATGCCTTTGCTGAAGCAGCTGGAGAAGGATGGAGCCGTTAAGGGCTTAAAGCTGAACGGACAACCACCCGATGATAACTGTGAAATTTGCCTCCTTTCAAAGTTCACCCGTTTCCCCTTCCATAGTGTGGCTGGCAGGAGCAAAAAGCCGTTGGAGCTGGTCCACATGGACTTGGTGGGGCCGCTGCCGGTGCAAGGGCACAAGGGGGAGCGGTACTTCCTAACCATAGTGGATGATTGGAGCAGGCTTATGTGGGCATATCCGCTGAAGCAGAAGGACCATGCCGCCTCTACGATACGGGAAGATTGGCTGCCATTCGTGGAGAAGCAAGCGGAGTGTGTGGTAAAGCGGATTAGGACAGATCGGGGTGGTGAGTTCCTTGGAGCTGAGATGACGGCCTGGCTCAAGAAGCAGGGCATCCAGAGGGAGCTGACCACGGCTTACACCCCACAGTCTAACGGTGTAGCAGAACGGGCGAACCGGACAATTCTGGAGACAGCTAGGGCGCTGCTCATAGAATCTGGGCTGGGCAACTTGATGTGGCCCCATGCTGTTCGGCACGCTACCGTCGCTAGGAATAGGGTACTCACAAAGGTTGGGGATGACTCGTGGGTGCCGTTGGAGAGGTGGCTTGGGAGGAAGCCGCCGGTGGACATGCTGAGGGTGTTCGGTTGCATGGCAGTCGCCCACGTCCCCAAGACCTACCGCAGTAAGTTGGGGGCAAGTGCAATCTGGTGTGTGCATTTGGGGCTGGCAGCTGAGAGCAAGGGATGGCTGCTGTGGGAGCCTTCCAAGGGTGTGTTGTTTGACAGCAGGGATGTGAAGTTTGTTGAGGGCATGATATATGGGAGCTGGGAGAAACAGCCGGAGGCCAGGGTGTCCCAGCAGATGGAGCAGATTACCATGCAGCTGGACCTGACTCCTAGTGTGTGGGAGGAGGGAGAGGAGGCAGCTGCAGAGGGTGGTGATAAAGAGAAGGTGCAGGAGGCACCTGCTGGTGGAGGTGATGGTGTGGAGATTAGCGGTAGCACTAGTGGAGCTGCTGGATCCGAGGGAGGAGAGCAGCAGCAGGGGAAAACTAAGAAGCCGAAGGGTGTCGTTATGAAGGGATGGGAGACACCCGTCTCCAGGCCAGGACGTACCCGTATGGCTACTAAGAAGCTGACTGCAGGAGCTGATGTAGCGGAGCAGCAGCTTGGGACCGAGGAGGCATTGCTGATTCTACCGCATGGCTATGACCCGGATGAGGAGGATCAACCTGCGTACTGTTTTCTTGCCCCTGCACCAGAGGAACCAGCTAGCATGGAGGAGGCATTAGCTGGACCAGATAGGGACAAATGGCTAGCTTCCAGGGATGCTGAGTACCAGAGCCTGCTGGAGAATGGGACTTGGGAACTAGTGGTGCTGCCTGAGGGAAAGAAAGCGGTACAATGCAAGTGGGTGCTAAGGATCAAGACTGACGACAAGGGGCAGGTCACCATCTACAAGAGTAGGTTGGTGGCTAAGGGGTTTATGCAGAAGGAGAAGCGGGACTTCAATGAGATCTTTGCTCCCACTGCCAAACCCCCTACCCTTCGTGTCTTGTTGGCAGATGCAGCCGTTAGTGGGAAGTTCATTATCCAGATGGACATATCAACGGCATTTCTCAACGGGATTTTAGAGGAGGAGGTGTTCATGACGCAGCCACCTGGGTATGAGGATGGTACGGGCAGGGTGTGCAAGCTGAAAAAGTCCATCTACGGCTTGAAGCAGGCGCCACGCTGCTGGTACCAGAAGTTGGCAGCTGTTTTAGAGGAGATGGGATTCAGGACCAGCAGTTGTGATGAGAGCCTCTTTCTCAAGGGGGAGGGGGAGAAGCTGGTGCTGTTTCTGGTCTATGTGGACGACATTCTTCTCTTTAGCAGCAGCATGAAGGAGATCCAGAAGGTGCAGCAGCAGCTGATGGAGAACTTCAAGTGCAAGAACCTTGGGGAGGTAAAGTACTACCTCGGGATGCACGTGGAGAGGGATCTGGATCACAGGTGGTTGAAGCTGCACCAGGAGAAGTTCATCAAGGAGCTTGGGGAGAAGTACGGAATTGAGAATGAGCGCAAGGTTGCAACTCCCCTGCCAGCAGAATTCAAGCTTGTGAAAGCTGCAGAGGATGAAGGGGTTGAAGCCGAGGAGCAGCAGCAATTTCAGTCCTTGGTGGGCAGCCTCTTGTATGCAGCAGTTCACACGAGACCCGACATCTCTTTCTCGGTTGGGCAGCTGGCTAGGGTAGTGCAGAATCCATCAGAGGAGCAGGTGGATGCAGCTGAGCGTGTGGTGAAGTATCTGAACTCTCACCCAAGCATTGGAGTTCAATACTCCGCATCTGCACAGGTGAAGCAGAAAGGGGTTGAGGTGCTGAAAGAGAAGGGGGAGAGGCTTGGAGAAGGCAAGCTTTTTCTTACTTGCTTTACTGATGCTACGTGGGCCTCTGAGAAGGAGGATTCCTCATCTGTGGGAGGATACATCTGCGTAGTTGGGGGAGGACCGATTAGTTGGAGGTCAAAGAAGCAGACGGAGACAGCACTCTCTTCCGTGGAATCAGAGTACATGGCGATGTTCCATGGGGTGAAGGAGGTGATTTGGCTGAGGAGGCTGTTGGAGGAGATTGGCCAGGAGCAAAAGGTTGCTACGCCGCTGTTTTGTGATAGCAAGGGAGCTCTTGGGATGGCCAGGAACGCTGTGCTTCATGGGCTGAATAAGCACATGCGTATCAAGTGGCACTGGCTGCGTAAGGAGGTGAAGAGGGGGACGGTGAATCCGATCTACATCAAGACTCACCAGCAGCCAGCAGACTTCCTCACCAAGAGGCTTGCGGATGAGCCTCATTGGCGTTGTGTGCGCATGAGTGGAATGAGCATGAACTAGTATGGAATGATGGGGATGCAGCCGGCAGGCTGAGGGGGAGTGTGTTGGGTGCAAATTGACATTGCACGACATCCTGCCGTCTGTTTGTACGAGTATGCGTGTGCGAATGCATTTGCGTGTGAATGGTATGTTTGTCTGTTTGCTTGCTTTCGCAATTTTCGCTTGAAGCATTTGCAGGTACTCGCAAAATGTGCGCTTCGGCATAACATTGTACGCGCTATGAACAGTACAAGCAGAAAGGACGAGCTCGCAAAGGAACCCAAGATGGAAGCTTTGCGGTTCAACTTACTTGATTGCGCAGATTCAGTTCTATCCAACTCGAAATTGTACTGTTTTGTTTGGTTGACTATAGTGTAGCAGGGCAGGCACTATAGGGGTACAATTTAGGTGAAGGTTGGATGTTGTTTGTCTGTATCTGCATGCTACAGGGCCAGGGGAAACCAGCGGAACCAGCATTTGGCTGGTTGGGCAAAGACAAAACAGGTTCTGTTTTTAGGACCTGAACCTGGTTGTTGTTTTCCCAGGTTGGAAAAACAGAACCAGAGGTTGTTCACCAACCTATCACCTGCTATTTTGTTCAGCCAGGTTGGTTCTGTTGCTTGGAATTATTTGGGATCATCCCTGGTTGTTCCCAGGTTGATTCCCAAGGTCCTTGCTAGCTAGAGCTATTTATTCCTTCTCTGTTTGTACCTGAATATAGTGAAATTGATTCAAGCGAATTCCTTCCTTGCTGGAATTTCTTTTCTACGCGGTGCGACGGCGGAATGCTACCCGAGTCAACGCTAGTACGCTAGCACTCCAACGCTAGGCTAACGCTGTCCGAGCCATAACTTCGTAATGGCAGAACTTTTCGCGAGGCAACTTGGCTTATTTTAAAGCTCTTAGAGTGAGCTTCGATATAGGAAATTCTCAGCTTAATCCGATCGACGGTCTGCACGATACGCTGCGCGACGTTCAAGGTACTCTTGCTGTTTTGACTAAGTCCCTCTTGATCCCTCTCTCTACAAACTCGGACCCGAGGATAGGGGCTGGTCTTGTACCAGGCACCCAAGGACCCTTGGAGGTGACCCCGAGGAGAGGTTTTAAGTGTGATAAAGTCTTAATAGCTTGAGTTTATTAGGCCCTTACACCAACATTTTGCACCATGCTGTACGACGATCACAACTGAAGAAACTGCGAAGCTGTTCATCTCAACCGTCGTCCGACTACACGGGTTATCTTCCGCGATAATCAGCGATCGAGATCCGAAATTTACGTCGAAGTTCTGGCAGGGGACGTGGGCACAGTACGGCACCCGCTTGCAGATTTCGTCGTCATACCACCCGCAAACCGATGGACAGACATAATGGACAAATCAAAGCAGTTGCTTCGTACGAACTTCCCTGCCTTGACCAAGTGGGAGGATTTACTCCCCATGCTGAAATTTGCGTATAACAATGCACCATCTGCGACGACCAACCAGTCGCCGTTCTACCTCAAGTACGGGATAGATCCCGTACTACCCTCTTCAGCGACCCTCGACAATCCAGTACTATGGTCGTTGCAGTTCATCTCAGAGCTTCAAGCAGCAGATTTTATCCAAAAGGCTAATACTGTTGCCAGCCAATACGCTGGCTGGTATCAACGGTATTTACCCATCCGTGACGGGCAGATGGTCCTTTTGTACACGAAATATCTCCGCTTGCCCCAACCCGCTAAGCTGCGTTCGCGCCACGTGGGACCCTTCCGCATCCTTTGGATGCTGACACCTGTCACGGCAAAATCATTACTACCGGATGATTGGAAGATACATGATGCTTTCCACGTCAGTCTGCTCCGCCACTACTTGGCTCCGCGGTCGTCTGACATCGCCCGTCCCAACGTTGCGCCATGTGTTGGGCCCGTCCCAGACCCGACACTTCAGCAATCCAAAATTCTGGCTCACCGCATCCGTGCGACACCAGCAGACGTCACGTCGACTTCCTGCTACGATTTGTGGATCGCACAAACGGAGATGACATGTGGGTCCCGGCTAACTCGCTACAAGGCCAATCGGTATCACGGGATTATCTTTCCCCCCGACGCGTGCCTGATTTTGACCACCTTTCTTAAGAGGGGGGGGGGGTAGTGTGAGGCATGTTCCCTGATTCCTTACCGAGGCAGGTTCCTCTGGTCGACCACCAAGTGCCTCTGGTCGACCATAGCTCCCGTCGAGCTACCCCCTGGTCGAGGACCCCTCTATCGACCAGAATTGTCAGCTGTTGTCGCCGAGCTCTCCTCGTCGACCTCTGCTTACGTGTCACGTCGACGGACTGCTCTCTCGATTTCCCCGTCAAACTACTCCTCCTGATCGAAGGCCCACCCGTCAACCAGCCCAGTCAGCTGCAGCTGTTAAGCTCCGTGGTCCACGGCTCCAGTCCCGTGACAGACCTGTGCAGGTCGACGATGACTTCGTCGTCCTGCCCCGCAGAAGATGGCCGTCGAACTCCCTGGTCGACGGCAACACCACACTGATTCCCTGCAGCTCGACAAAGCCCGTCGAGCAGCCCCCTTATTGTGAACAGCCGGCTGCTTCTCCCGTTCACCCGACCAGGATGTCGGCGTCACCCAAGCGTGGGCTGGGCCAACACTCCATTCCCGTTAACATAAGTAACGCAACTTACTCTAACTACCAACAACATGGGTAATTAACGCACTTACCTTTACGTGAGTAAGTAACGCACGTACTTATTCTTATTACCAACAACATGGGCAAGTAACGCACTTACGCTTAATATTACCAACCATATGGGTTAGTAACACACTTATTTATAGTACCAACAACATGTGTAAGTAATGCACTTACTCGTTACACCAACCTCAGGGGTAAATAATGCACTTACTATTACTACAATAACCTCGACAAGTAGTGCACTTATTCTTAATATTAACAACATGGGTAAATACGCACTTACTCCTAGTACCAACGAGATGGGTAAATAACATGTGCGTTAAACCTCAGGCTTTTAAGACTTAATCAAACTTAAAACCTCTCCTTGGGGTCACCTCCAAGGGTCCCTTGGTGCCTGGTACAAGGCCAGCCCCTACCCTCAGGTCCAAGCTTGTGAAGAGAGGAGTCAATAATAACTTAGCCAAATTAGCAAGAGTACCTTGATCATCGCGCAGCGTATCGTGCAGACCGTGGAAACGATTAAGCCGAGAATTTGCTATATCAAAGCTCGCTTCAAAAGCTTTCAAATAAGCCAAGTTGCCTCGCAGAACGTTTTGCCATTACGAGGTTATGACTCGAACAGCGTTTGCCTACCGTTAAAGTGTTAGCATACTAGTGTTGACTCGGTTACATGCAAGTGAGCCGTTGTCTGCGCATGATGAGCCCCGTCGACTTGGGGATACCACTTTGAAATACGCTTTGCCAGAATTTGATGGATGACAGTCGCCCAACCCCGCGGAGCCTCGTCGCCCTGGTAACTTGGTTGACCGGGACACCACCAAGTCGACGTTGACTTGCGCGGCAGTTTTCGACCAACTGTTTTAACAGCTTGTCGACCAACCACGTCAACGACCACCAGCCGACTTCATAAAGTCGGCCAGTCCCAAGGTCGACCACTCCAAGTCGGCCAGACCAGCCGTCTGCTGACTGCTCCCTAGGTCGGCCCCCTCAAGTTGGCGCCCCTCCAAGTCGACGAGTCCCATCGTTGACCACCAATCAAAGTCGGCGCCTAGCTTCGCGACGTCGGAGGCTTCGCAGTGGCCTCGTGCACTTCAACCAACTCCGTCGACCTTCTCGCTCAAGTCGGCGACGGCACAGCAGACGGTCTGCTGCATCTCCTGCACACCTGACCATGAAGTCGGCCCTGCCCAAGCGTGAAGAGGGCGAGCTCCGAACTCCCATTAACAGTAATGTACGTACACCTTTGTACCAACGCACTTACTCTGAGTACCAACCTCATGGGCAAGTATCGCCCCTACTTATGGTACCAATGACATGAGTAAGTAACGTACTTATTCTTAGTACCAACAACATGGGTAAGTAACGCTCTTACTCTGAGTATCAACAATATGGGTAAGTAGCGCACTTACTCCTTCTACCAACCATAGGGATAAATAACATACAGGCACTTAGTACTTGTTGGTGTAAGGGCCTAATAAACTCAAGCTATTAAGACTTTATCAAACTTCAAACCTCTCCTCGGGGTCACCTCCAAGGGTCCTTGGGTGCCTGGTACAAGACCGGAACCTATCCTCGGGTTCGAGTTTGTAGAGAGAGGGATCAAGAGGGACTTAGTCAAAACAGCAAGAGTACCTTGAACGTCGCGCAGCGTATCGTGCAGACCGTCGATCGGATTAAGTTGAGAATTTCCTATATCGAAGCTCGCTCCAAGAGCTTTAAAATGAACCAAGTTGCCTCGCGAAAAGCTCTGCCATTACGAAGTTATGGCTCGGACAGCGTTTGCCTACTGTTAGAGTGCTAGCGTACTAGCGTTGACTCGGGTAGCATTCCGCCATCGCATTGCGTAGAAACAAAATTCCAGGAAGGGAGGAATTTGCTTGAATCAAATTGACTATATCCAGGTAGAAACAGAGAAGGAATAAATAGTTCTAGCTAGCAAGGACCTTGGGAATAAACCTGGGAACAACCAAGGATGATCCCAAATAATTCCAAGCAACAGAACCAACCTGGCTGGACAAAACAGCAGGTGATAGGTTGGTGAACAACCTCTGGTTCTGTTTTTCCAACCTGGGGAAACAACAACCAGGTTCAGGTCCTAAAAACAGAACCTGTTTTGTCTTTGCCCAACCAGCCAAATGCTGGTTCCGCTGGTTTCCCCTGGCCCTGTAGCATGCAGATACAGACAAACAACATCCAACCTTCACCTAAATTGTACCCCTATAGTGCCTGCCCTGCTACACTATAGTCAACCAAACAAAACAGTACAATTTTGAGTTGGATAGAACTGAATCTGCGCAATCAAGTAAGCCGAACCGCAAAGCTTCCATCTTGGGTTCCTTTGCGAGCTCGTCCTTTCTGCTTGTACTGTTCATAGCGCGTACAATGTTGTGCCAAAGCGCACAATACGGGAGAACCTGCAAATGCTTCAAGCGAAAATTGCGAAAGCAAACAAACACACGAACATTTCATTCATACCCAAATGCATTCGCAGACGCATACTCGTACAAACAAACGGCAGGATGTCGTGCAATGTGAATTTGCACCCAACACACTCCCCCTCAGCCTGCCGTCTGCCTCCCCATCATTCTATACTAGTTGATGCTTATTCCATTCATGCGCACACAACGCCAATGAGGCTCATCCGCAAGCCTCTTGGTGAGGAAGTCTGATGGCTGCTGGTGACTCTTGATGTAGATCGGATTCACCGTCCCCCTCTTCACCTCCTTACGCAGCCAGTGCCTCTATATACGCATGTGCTTGTTCAGCCCATGAAGCACAGCGTTCCTGGCCATCCCAAGAGCTCCCTTGCTATCACAAAATAGCGGCGTAGGGACCTTTTGCTCCTGGCCAATCTCCTCCATCAGCCTCCTCAGCCAAATCACCTCCTTCACCCCATGAAACATTGCCTGTACTCTGACTCCACGGAAGAGAGTGCGGTCTCCGTCGGCTTCTTTGACTTCCAACTAACCGGTCCTCCCCCAACTACGCAGATGTATCCTTCCAGAGATGAGCAATCCTCCTTCTCAGAAGCCCACGTAGCATCAGTAAAGCAAGTAAGAAACAGCTTGCCTTCTCCAAGCCTCCCCCCCTTCTCTTTCAGCACCTCAACCCCTTTCTGCTTCACCTGTGCAGATGCGGAGTATTGAACTCCAATGCTTGGGTGAGAGTTCAGATACTTTACCAAACGCTAAGCTGAATCCACCTGCTCCTCTGATGGATTCTGCACCACCCTAGCCAGCTGCCCAACCGAGAAAGAGATGTCGGGCCTTGTGTGAACTGCTGCATACAAGAGGCTGCCCACCAAGGACTGAAATTGCTGCTGCTCCTCGGCTTCAACCCCTTCATCCTCTGCAGCTTTCAAAAGCTTGAATTCTGCTGGCAGGGGAGTTGCAACCTTGCGCTCATTCTGAATCCAATACTTCTCCCCCAGCTCCTTGATGAACTTCTCCTGGTGCAGCTTCAACCACCTGTGATCCAGATCCCTCTCCACGTGCATCCCGAGGCAGTACTTTATCTCACCAAGGTTCTTGCACTTGAAGTTCTCCATCAGCTGCTGCTGCACCTTCTGGATCTCCGTTATGCTACTGCTAAAGAGAAGAATGTCGTCCACATAGACCAGAAACAGCACCAGTTTCTCCCCCTCCCCCTTGAGAAAGAGGCTCTCATCACAGCTGCTGGTCCTGAATCCCATCTCCTCTAAAACAGCTGCCAACTTTTGATACAAGCAGCGTGGTGCCTGCTTCAAGCCGTAGATGGACTTTTTCAGCTTGCACACCCTGCCCGTACCTTCCTCATACCCAGGCGGCTGCGTCATGTACACATCCTCCTCTAAGATCCCATTGAGGAATGCCGTTGATATATCCATCTAAATGATGAATTTCCCACTAACGGTTGCATCTACCAACAAGACACGGAGGGTAGGGGGTTTGGCAGTGGGAGCAAAGATCTCATTGAAGTCCCGCTTCTCCTTCTGCATAAACCCCTTAGCCACCAACCTACTCTTGTAGATGGTGACCTGCCCCTTGTCGTCAGTCTTGATCCTTAGCACCCACTTGCATTGTACCGCTTTCTTTCCCTCAAGCAGCACCACTAGTTCCCAAGTCCCATTCTCCAGCAGGCTCTGGTACTCAGCATCCCTAGAAACAAGCCATTTGTCCCTATCAGGTCCAGCTAATGCCTCCTCCATGCTAGCTGGTTTATCCTCCTGGTGCAGGGGCAAGAAAACAGTAGGCAGGTTCATCCTCCTCATCCGGATCATAGCCATCCGGTAGAATTAGCAATGCCTCCTCTGTCCCAAGCTGCTGCTCCGCTACATCAGCTCTTGCAGTCAGCTTCTTAGTAGCCATACGGGTACGTCCTGGCTTGTAGACGGGTGTCTCCCATCCCTTCATAACAACACCCTTCGGCTTCTTAGTTTTCCCCTGCTGCTGCTCTCCCCCCTCAGATCCAGCAGCTCCACTAGTGTTAGTCTCCACATCATTTTCTCCACCAGCAGGTGCCTCGTGTACTTTCTTTCTATCACCACCATCTGCAGCTGCCTCCTCTCCCTCCTCCCACACACTAGGAGTCAGGTCCAGCTGCATGGTGATCTGCTCCATTTTTGGGATACCCTGGCCTCTGGCTGTTTCTCCCAGCTCCCATACATCATGCCCTCAACAAACTTCACATCCCTGGTGTCAAACAACACACCTTTGGAAGGTTCCCACAGCAGCCATCCCTTGCTCTCAGCAGCCAGCCCCAAATGCACACACCAGATTGCACTCGCCCCCAACTTACTGCAGTAGGTCTTGGGGACGTGGGCGACTGCCATGCAACCGAACACCCTCAGCATGTCCACCGGCGGCTTCCTCCCAAGCCACCTCTCCAACGGCTCCCACGAGTCATCCCCAACCTTTGAGTGTACCCTGTTCCTAGCGACGGTAGCGTGCCGAACAGCATGGGGCCACATCAAGTTGCCCAGCCCAGATTCTATGAGCAACGCCCTAGGTGTCTCCAGAATTGTCCGGTTCGCCCGTTCTGCTACACCGTTAGACTGTGGGGTGTAAGCCGTGGTCAGCTCCCTCTGGATGCCCTGCTTCTTGAGCAAGGCCGTCATCTCAGCTCCAAGGGACTCACCACCCCGATCTGTCCTAATCCGCTTCACCACACACTCCGCTTGCTTCTCGACGAATGGCAGCCAATTTTCCTGTATCGTAGAGGCGGCATGGTCCTTTTGCTTCAGCGGATACGCCCACATAAGCCTGGTCCAATCATCCACTATAGTCAGAAAGTACCGCTCCCCCTTGTGTCCCTGAACCGGCAGCGGCCCCAGCAAGTCCATTTGGACCAGCTCCAACGGCTTCTTGCTCCTGCCAGCCACACTATGGAAGGGGAAACGGGTAAACTTTGAGAGCAAACATATTTCACAATTCTCATCAGGTGGCTGTCCGTTCAGCTTCAAACCCTTAACAGCTCCATCCTGTTGGGTGCAAATTCACATTGCACGACATCCTGCCGTCTGTTTGTACGAGTATGCGTGTGCGAATGCATTTGCGTGTGAATGGTATGTTTGTGTGTTTGTTTGCTTTCGCAATTTTCGCTTGAAGCATTTGCAGGTACTCGCAAAATGTGCGCTTCGGCATAACATTGTACGCGCTATGAACAGTACAAGCAGAAAGGACGAGCTCGCAAAGGAACCCAAGATGGAAGCTTTGCGGTTCAACTTACTTGATTGCGCAGATTCAGTTCTATCCAACTCGAAATTGTACTGTTTTGTTTGGTTGACTATAGTGTAGCAGGGCAGGCACTATAGGGGTACAATTTAGGTGAAGGTTGGATGTTGTTTGTCTGTATCTGCATGCTACAGGGCCAGGGGAAACCAGCGGAACCAGCATTTGGCTGGTTGGGCAAAGACAAAACAGGTTCTGTTTTTAGGACCTGAACCTGGTTGTTGTTTTCCCAGGTTGGAAAAACAGAACCAGAGGTTGTTCACCAACCTATCACCTGCTATTTTGTTCAGCCAGGTTGGTTCTGTTGCTTGGAATTATTTGGGATCATCCCTGGTTGTTCCCAGGTTGATTCCCAAGGTCCTTGCTAGCTAGAGCTATTTATTCCTTCTCTGTTTGTACCTGAATATAGTGAAATTGATTCAAGCGAATTCCTTCCTTGCTGGAATTTCTTTTCTACGCGGTGCGACGGCGGAATGCTACCCGAGTCAACGCTAGTACGCTAGCACTCCAACGCTAGGCTAACGCTGTCCGAGCCATAACTTCGTAATGGCAGAACTTTTCGCGAGGCAACTTGGCTTATTTTAAAGCTCTTAGAGTGAGCTTCGATATAGGAAATTCTCAGCTTAATCCGATCGACGGTCTGCACGATACGCTGCGCGACGTTCAAGGTACTCTTGCTGTTTTGACTAAGTCCCTCTTGATCCCTCTCTCTACAAACTCGGACCCGAGGATAGGGGCTGGTCTTGTACCAGGCACCCAAGGACCCTTGGAGGTGACCCCGAGGAGAGGTTTTAAGTGTGATAAAGTCTTAATAGCTTGAGTTTATTAGGCCCTTACACCAACAAGCTGGTATCAGAGCTGCGTTATAGTGATCCTCGATATAGGTAGCTATGGCGGGCAACACCTCGGCGGTAGCTGGTGAATCTTCAGCCCAAGATCGTAGCGGCAGCCATGATTCTGGTGTTTCTGCGCCAAGGGGAGCGCGAACAAGCCAGGGCTCGCTGATCAAGGAGGTGCTGAAAAACTTCACCGTCGAGAAGTTCAATGGTGAGGGCTATGATGATTGGGCCTGGAAAATGCAACTTTATTTCCGTCAAATCGGATTGCTGAAACTAATGATTGGGGAGGAGCCTAGACCGAGTGACCCCGCCCTTCAGGAAGATTGGGACGAGCGCGCCTCGGCTGGCTACTACTTGATGTCGCAGAGTTTGGAGCTGAACCAGCGTCACCACGTCATGCACCTGCTGCCGGAGGTTGAGTGCGGTCCGAAGGCGTGGACGGTGTTGAAGGAGCTGCACGCCCCGACCTCCGTTGTTGCAACATTGATGCTGGAGAGGGAGCTGTCCGCGTTGCGCCTGAGCGAGGGAGAGCCAGGTGCAACCTGTCCTGGACAAATTGCGCGACCTCTACGCGAAGTTGGCGATCGCGGGAATCACCTACCCAGAGCAGACCAAGTGCCTGAAGATGCTCTCGCTGCTGCCGGAATCGTGGCTTCAATTCACGAGCGGATTGAGCCTGCCGCAGAACCAGAGCTCGTGGACACTCGAGTGGGTGCGGACAAAGATTCTAGAGGAGGACTTCCGTCGCCGTCAACTGAGGGGTGGAGACGACGGCAGCAGCGGCTACGGGATGCAAGGGAGCCGACGTGGCAGAGGACGTGGCTTCGGTGGTGCTGGACGCGGTGCAAAGAAAGACGACGACTCCAACGACCAACAAGGAGGTACCGGTTGGGGTCGCGGTGCGAAATCTGGACGTGGGGGCAAGTCGGGTGCTGGTGGCAAAATGAAAGGGAGTTGCTGGTATTGTGAGAAGGAAGGGCACCCCTGGTTTTTGTGCTATAAGAAACCCGATGGATGGACCCCCCAGAATCGTCACCAGGATGGCGGCGCGCGGAGGAACCAAAAAATCGGCGCCAACATGGTCGCTGATTCGTCCGACAACAACCCGAAGGGCAACGGCGGTGCGGAGAAGAAGAAGGAGCGCACCGCGGGCCAATTCTTCCATATGGGAGACAAGGGGGAGCAAGGAGACGCATCTGCTAAGGCTGGAGCAGAGCTGCACCCCCTGGACTATTGGGTGTTGGACACAGGCGCTGCTTGGACAATGACGCCGCGCAAGGACCTGCTGGACGACGTACGCGCTGCACCGATTAATGAGGTGTGCTCTGCCTCTGGACACATGTTGAAGGTGGCTGGTGCGGGACGAGCTGCATTTAAGGGAGCGGATGGCAAGCCGGTGGTGCTGCACGACGTTCTCCTCGTCCCCGACCTGAAGGCCAACCTCATCTCCCTCCGTAAGCTTGGCAAGGCTGGGGTGAACACCAACACGGATGGGGCTCGCACTTATAAGGGGAAGCTGGGCAATCGGGTGCTTTGGGATCTGCACGAGAGCAAGGACGTGTACAGATCCATGTGGCAGCTGCCGGCGCTGGCGTGGCACGGTGGGGGGCAGGCTGGAGAGGGGTCTGCATCCCAGGGGGAGTGCAACGCCGTTGGAGGGGTTGGTGTGAAAGTGTCGGCCAGATCTGGGGAGACAGATTGGGCAACTGCACACCGACGTTTGGGGCATGTGGCAATGCCTTTGCTGAAGCAGCTGGAGAAGGATGGAGCCGTTAAGGGCTTAAAGCTGAACGGACAACCACCCGATGATAACTGTGAAATTTGCCTCCTTTCAAAGTTCACCCGTTTCCCCTTCCATAGTGTGGCTGGCAGGAGCAAAAAGCCGTTGGAGCTGGTCCACATGGACTTGGTGGGGCCGCTGCCGGTGCAAGGGCACAAGGGGGAGCGGTACTTCCTAACCATAGTGGATGACTGGAGCAGGCTAATGTGGGCGTATCCGCTGAAGCAGAAAGATCACGCCGCCTCCACGATTCGGGACGATTGGCTGCCGTTCGTGGAGAAGCAAGCGGAGTGTGTGGTGAAGCGGATTAGGACAGATCGGGGTGGTGAGTTCCTTGGAGCTGAGATGACGGCCTGGCTTAAGAAGCAGGGCATCCAGAGGGAGCTGACCACGGCTTACACCCCACAGTCCAACGGTGTAGCAGAACGGGCGAACCGGACAATTCTGGAGACAGCTAGGGCGCTGCTCATAGAATCTGGGCTGGGCAACTTGATGTGGCCCCATGCTGTTCGGCACGCTACCGTCGCTAGGAACAGGGTACTCACAAAGGTTGGGGATGACTCGTGGGTGCCGTTGGAGAGGTGGCTTGGGAGGAAGCCGCCGGTGGACATGCTGAGGGTGTTCGGTTGCATGGCAGTCGCCCACGTTCCCAAGACCTACCGCAGTAAGTTGGGGGCGAGTGCAATCTGGTGTGTACATTTGGGGCTGGCTGCTGAAAGCAAGGGATGGCTGCTGTGGGAGCCTTCCAAGGGTGTGTTGTTTGACAGCAGGGATGTGAAGTTTGTTGAGGGCATGATGTATGGGAGCTGGGAGAAACAGCCGGAGGCCAGGGTGTCCCAGCAGATGAAGCAGATTACCATGCAGCTGGACCTGACTCCTAGTGTGTGGGAGGAGGGAGAGGAGGCAGCTGCAGAGGGTGGTGATAAAGAGAAGGTGCAGGAGGCACCTGCTGGTGGAGGTGATGGTGTGGAGATTAGCGGTAGCACTAGTGGAGCTGCTGGATCCGAGGGAGGAGAGCAGCAGCAGGGGAAAACTAAGAAGCCGAAGGGTGTCGTTATGAAGGGATGGGAGACACCCGTCTCCAGGCCAGGACGTACCCGTATGGCTACTAAGAAGCTGACTGCAGGAGCTGATGTAGCGGAGCAGCAGCTTGGGACCGAGGAGGCATTGCTGATTCTACCGCATGGCTATGACCCGGATGAGGAGGATGAGCCTGCGTACTGTTTTCTTGCCCCTGCACCAGAGGAACCAGCTAGCATGGAGGAGGCATTAGCTGGACCAGATAGGGACAAATGGCTAGCTTCCAGGGATGCTGAGTACCAGAGCCTGCTGGAGAATGGGACTTGGGAACTAGTGGTGCTGCCTGAGGGAAAGAAAGCGGTACAATGCAAGTGGGTGCTAAGGATCAAGACTGACGACAAGGGGCAGGTCACCATCTACAAGAGTAGGTTGGTGGCTAAGGGGTTTATGCAGAAGGAGAAGCGGGACTTCAATGAGATCTTTGCTCCCACTGCCAAACCCCCTACCCTTCGTGTCTTGTTGGCAGATGCAGCCGTTAGTGGGAAGTTCATTATCCAGATGGACATATCAACGGCATTTCTCAACGGGATTTTAGAGGAGGAGGTGTTCATGACGCAGCCACCTGGGTATGAGGATGGTACAGGGCAGGGTGTGCAAGCTGAAAAAGTCCATCTACGGCTTGAAGCAGGCGCCACGCTGCTGGTACCAGAAGTTGGCAGCTGTTTTAGAGGAGATGGGATTCAGGACCAGCAGCTGTGATGAGAGCCTCTTTCTCAAGGGGGAGGGGGAGAAGCTGGTGCTGTTTCTGGTCTATGTGGACGACATTCTTCTCTTTAGCAGCAGCATGAAGGAGATCCAGAAGGTGCAGCAGCAGCTGATGGAGAACTTCAAGTGCAAGAACCTTGGGGAGGTAAAGTACTACCTCGGGATGCACGTGGAGAGGGATCTGGATCACAGGTGGTTGAAGCTGCACCAGGAGAAGTTCATCAAGGAGCTTGGGGAGAAGTACGGAATTGAGAATGAGCGCAAGGTTGCAACTCCCCTGCCAGCAGAATTCAAGCTTGTGAAAGCTGCAGAGGATGAAGGGGTTGAAGCCGAGGAGCAGCAGCAATTTCAGTCCTTGGTGGGCAGCCTCTTGTATGCAGCAGTTCACACGAGACCCGACATCTCTTTCTCGGTTGGGCAGCTGGCTAGGGTAGTGCAGAATCCATCAGAGGAGCAGGTGGATGCAGCTGAGCGTGTGGTGAAGTATCTGAACTCTCACCCAAGCATTGGAGTTCAATACTCCGCATCTGCACAGGTGAAGCAGAAAGGGGTTGAGGTGCTGAAAGAGAAGGGGGAGAGGCTTGGAGAAGGCAAGCTTTTTCTCACTTGCTTTACTGATGCTACGTGGGCCTCTGAGAAGGAGGATTCCTCATCTGTGGGAGGATACATCTGCGTAGTTGGGGGAGGACCGGTTAGTTGGAGGTCAAAGAAGCAGACGGAGACAGCACTCTCTTCCGTGGAATCAGAGTACATGGCGATGTTCCATGGGGTGAAGGAGGTGATTTGGCTGAGGAGGCTGTTGGAGGAGATTGGCCAGGAGCAAAAGGTTGCTACGCCGCTGTTTTGTGATAGCAAGGGAGCTCTTGGGATGGCCAGGAACGCTGTGCTTCATGGGCTGAATAAGCACATGCGTATCAAGTGGCACTGGCTGCGTAAGGAGGTGAAGAGGGGGACGGTGAATCCGATCTACATCAAGACTCACCAGCAGCCAGCAGACTTCCTCACCAAGAGGCTTGCGGATGAGCCTCATTGGCGTTGTGTGCGCATGAGTGGAATGAGCATGAACTAGTATGGAATGATGGGGATGCAGCCGGCAGGCTGAGGGGGAGTGTGTTGGGTGCAAATTCACATTGCACGACATCCTGCCGTCTGTTTGTACGAGTATGCGTGTGCGAATGCATTTGCGTGTGAATGGTATGTTTGTGTGTTGTTTGCTTTCGCAATTTTCGCTTGAAGCATTTGCAGGTACTCGCAAAATGTGCGCTTCGGCATAACATTGTACGCGCTATGAACAGTACAAGCAGAAAGGACGAGCTCGCAAAGGAACCCAAGATGGAAGCTTTGCGGTTCGGCTTACTTGATTGCGCAGATTCAGTTCTATCCAACTCGAAATTGTACTGTTTTGTTTGGTTGACTATAGTGTAGCAGGGCAGGCACTATAGGGGTACAATTTAGGTGAAGGTTGGATGTTGTTTGTCTGTATCTGCATGCTACAGGGCCAGGGGAAACCAGCGGAACCAGCATTTGGCTGGTTGGGCAAAGACAAAACAGGTTCTGTTTTTAGGACCTGAACCTGGTTGTTGTTTTCCCCAGTTGGAAAAACAGAACCAGAGGTTGTTCACCAACCTATCACCTGCTATTTTGTCCAGCCAGGTTGGTTCTGTTGCTTGGAATTATTTGGGATCATCCCTGGTTGTTCCCAGGTTGATTCCCAAGGTCCTTGCTAGCTAGAGCTATTTATTCCTTCTCTGTTTGTACCTGAATATAGTGAAATTGATTCAAGCGAATTCCTTCCTTGCTGGAATTTCGTTTCTACGCGGTGCGACGGCGGAATGCTACCCGAGTCAACGCTAGTACGCTAGCACTCCAACGCTAGGCTAACGCTGTCCGAGCCATAACTTCGTAATGGCAGAACTTTTCGCGAGGCAACTTGGCTTATTTTAAAGCTCTTAGAGTGAGCTTCGATATAGGAAATTCTCAGCTTAATTCGATCAACGGTCTGCACGATACGCTGCGCGACGTTCAATGTACTCTTGCTGTTTTGACTAAGTCCCTCTTGATCCCTCTCTCTACAAACTCGGACCCGAGGATAGGGGCTGGTCTTGTACCAGGCACCCAAGGACCCTTGGAGGTGACCCCGAGGAGAGGTTTTTAAGTGTGATAAAGTCTTAATAGCTTGAGTTTATTAGGCCCTTACACCAACAAAGAGGGGGACGGTGAATCCGATCTACATCAAGACTCACTAGCAGCCAGCAGACTTCCTCACCAAGAGGCTTGCGGATGAGCCTCATTGGCGTTGTGTGCGCATGAGTGGAATGAGCATGAACTAGTATGGAATGAGGGGATGCAGCCGGCAAGCTGAGGGGGGGTGTGTTGGGTGCAAATTCACATTGCACGACATCCTACCGTCTGTTTGTACGAGTATGCGTGTGCAAATGCATTTGGGTATGAATGGAATGTTCTTGTGTTTCTTTGCTTTCGCAATTTTCGCTTGAAGCATTTGCGGGTACTCACGCATTCTGCGCTTTGGCATAACATTGTACGCGCTATGAACAGTACAAGCAGAAAGGACGAGCTCGCAAAGGAACCCAAGATGGAAGCTTTGCGGTTCAGCTTACTTGATTGCGCAGATTCAGTTCTATCCAACTCGAAATTGTACTGTTTTGTTTGGTTGACTATAGTGTAGCAGGGCAGGCACTATAGGGGTACAATTTAGGTGAAGGTTGGATGTTGTTTGTCTGTATCTGCATGCTACAGGGCCAGGGGAAACCAGAGGAACCAGCATTTGGTTGGTTGGGCAAAGACAAAACAGGTTATGTTTTTAGGACCTGATCCTGGTTGTTGTTTTCCCAGGTTGGAAAAACAGAACCAGAGGTTGTTTACCAACCTACCAGCTGCTGTTTTGTCCAGCCAGGTTGGTTTTGCTGCTTGAAATTATTTGGGATCATCCCTGGTTGTTCCCAGGTTTATTCCCAAGGTCCTTGCTAGCTAGAACTATTTATTCCTGCTCTGTTTGTACCTGGATATAGTCAATTTGATTCAAGGGAGTTCCTCCATTTGGAATTTTGTTTCTTCGCGGTGCGACGGCGAAATGCTACCCGAGTCAACGCTAGTACGCTAGCACTCCAATGCTAGGCAAACACTGTCCGAGCCATAACTTTGTAATGTCAGAACTTTTCGCGAGGCAATTTGGTTCATTTTAAAGCTCTTGGAGCGTGCTTGGATATAGGAAATTCGCAGCTTAATCCGATCGACGGTCTGCACGATACGCTGCGCGACGTTCAAGGTACTCTTGCTGTTTTGACTAAGTCCCTGTTGATCTCTCTCTCTACAAACTCGGACCCGAGGATAGGGGCTGGTCTTGTACCAGGCACCCAAGGACCCTTGGAGGTGACCCAGAGGAGAGGTTTTAAGTTTGATAAAGTATTAATTGCTTGAGTTTATTAGGCTCTTACACCAACAAAAAGTTCTGCCATTACGAAGTTATGGCTCGGACAGCGTTTGCCTACCATTGGAGTGCTAGCGTACTAGCGTTGACTCGGGTAGCATTCTGCCGTCGCACCGCGTAGAAACGAAATTTGAGAAAGGAAGGAATTCGCTTGAATCAATTTCACTATATTCAGGTACAAACAGAGAAGGAATAAATAGCTCTAGCTAGCAAGGACCTTGGGAATCAGCCTGGGAACAACGAGGGATGATCCCAAATAATTCCAAGCAGCAGAACCAACCTCGCTGGACAAAAGAGCAGGTGGTAGGTTGGACAACAACCTCTGGTTCTGTTTTAGCAACCTGGGAAAACAACAACCAGGATCAAGTCCTAAAAACAGAGCCTTATTTGTCTTTGCCCGACCAGCCAAATGCTGGTTCTGCTGGTTTCCCCTGGCCCTGTAACATGCAGATACAGATAATCAACATCCAACCTTCACCTAAATTGTACCTCTATGGTGCCTGCCCTGCTACACTATAGCCAACCAAATAAAACAGACGGCATACTACGAACAGACGGCAGGATATCGTGCAATGTTTATTTGCACCCAACACCTTCTCCTGCCCTACATCTTCCCAGATCTGTCCGCCTTTGCCACAGTAGCCGACCTCGTCACTCACCTTCGCACTAGTGACACTCGCTACCATGCTGCACTTTCCGCCGAGTTTCTCACCAAGAACCTTCCTCTCATGTACATCACTCTCTACTTCATAGTCACCCTCCTTACTGACTCTCCTAGCGCTGTTAGGGACCTCTTTCTCGCCCTTGACCCTACCACCTTGACTGTCGACCTGCTGGAGAAGCACCTCCTTGCAGCTGAGACTAGCATAGTTGTTGTAGGCGCTTCTCGTGGCACTCCTCGCACTCTGTTGTTTGAGGGGTGTTCGCCCTCCCCCCTTCTCCCCTTAGTCGCATTTGCTGCAGCTGTTGACTACCTTCGTGCTGCGGAGGTTGGAGCTGCGTCTGCCCCTAGTGGGAGGCGCCGCAGCGGCAGGGGCAGGGTAGGGAGGGGCGGTGGAGGCGGTGGAGGGGGCGGCAGTGGCGGAGGAAGTGGTAGTGGGGGTGGAGGTGTAGGTGGCGGCGGTGGTGGCGGCAGTGGCGGTAGTGGCGGCGGCAGTGGTGGCGGCAATGGGAGTGGAGGCGGCGGCAGTGGTGGTGGCCAAGGTGGTACTAGTCAGAGGGGAGGCCTTGGGGGTGGTCAGAGGCAGCAGCAGCAGCGTCAACTTTCGCCCTAGGAGCCACGTGAGTGGTCTGCTCAGCGTGGGGCGGCTGGGGCTACTGGTCCCCACCCGTATGTCATTCGCACAAGTGACCGCACTGGTCAGATATGTGAGAAGCTCCACACCCAGTACCGCTGCTTCTCTCGTCTTACCGACGCCTTCCGCAGAGAGTTTCCCGACGCGGCTGAGCTCCCCCGCTGGGTAGAGCTGCTTAAGCAGGGTGTAGACATCTTTGCTCTTGATTATGATGCTATTCGTTCTGCCATGTATGCATTGACTGTTAGTGCTGAGGGTGACTGTTACCTGTGTGTGCCGCCAGACCCAGGTATGGAGGCTGCTGCTCTAGGTGCTAGAAAGTCTGCTGCTCTAGGTGCTGGTGAGTCTGCTCTCTCTGGTTCTGAGTCTACTGCGGCCCAGCACACCTTAACGCTTGACTCAGGTGCTTCCTGCTGTTTCTTTCGCGACAGTATCACACTCACACCGCTCTCGGAATCTGTTGCTGTCTCTCTGGCTGACCCCTCTGGGGGCCCAGTCCTTGCACGTTCCTGCACTGTTCTGCCTTGTCCGGAGGTTCCATCTGGCTCACTCTCAGGTCACCACCTCCCCTTGTTCTCTACAAACTTGGTGAGAAACACCGTCCTTCAGTATCAGTGGGTTAAAACCTTCACCCTTGGAGGACAGCGTGTGGCGATCTGTACGTGCTCCCGGACTGGCAGGCACCTGGCCACATTCACCCGTCGGCCTGGGTCGAGTCTGTACACACCGACTACTGCGCCTCCTCAGGTAGCTGCGTCTGCGTTAGGTCAGCTAGCAGCTTCCTGCTCGTGTCACGCCCTGTCACACTAGACGCTCCTTTGGCACCACCGCCTTGGTCACCCCTCAATAGCATGCCTCCGTGGCATGCACTCTTGTCTCCTTGTCTCTGCTCTTCCCAAGTCTCTGCCTCCCCTCCCACCCTCGCCTGCCCCTCCCTGCCTTACCTGTGTCGAGGGGCGGCAGCGCGCCGCTCCTCACTCCTCCTTGTTCCCCCAACGACTTCTCCCCTTCAGACTCTCCACCTGGACGTGTAGGGCCCAGCCCGCGTCCGTAGATAGGGCTATGCTGTCCGAGCCATAACTTTGTAATGGCAGAACTTTTCGCGAGACAACTTGGCTCATTTCAAAGCTGTTGGAGCGAGCTTCAATATCAAAAAGTCTCGGCTTAATCCGATAGACAGTCTGCACAATACACTGCGCGAAAAACAAGGTACTTTGGTTATTTTGGCTAAGTCATTCTTGACTCCTCTCTCTACAAACTCCGACCCGAGAATAGGGGCTGGTCTTGTACCAGGCACCCAAGGACCCTTGGAGGTGACCCCGAGGAGAGGTTTTGATGTTGGGAAAGGAGCTGTCCGCGTTGCGCCTAAGCTAGAGAGAGCCGGTGCAACCTGTCCTGGACAAGATGCGCCACCTCTACGCAAAGTTGGCGACCGCGGGAATCACCTACTCGGAGCAGATCAAGTGCTTGAAGATGCTCTCGCTGCTGCCAGATCGTGGCTTCAATTCACGGGCGGATTGAGCCTGCCGTAGAACCAGAGCTCTAGGACACTCGCGTGGGTGCAGATGAAGATTCTGTTGATGTAAGGGCCTCAAAAACTCATGCTATTAAAACTTTATCAAACTTAAAACCTCTCCTCGGGGTCACCTCCAAGGGTCCTTGGGTGCCTGGTACAAGACCAGCCCCTATCTTTGGGTCCGAGTTTGTAGAGAGAGGGATCAAGATGGACTTAGTCAAAACAGCAAGAGTACCTTGAACGTCGCGCAGCGTATCGTGCAGACCGACGATCGGATTAAGCTGCGAATTTCCTATGTCCAAGCCCGCTCCAAAAGCTTTAAAATGAACCAAGTTGCCTCGCGAAAAGTTCTGCCATTACGAAGTTATGGCTCGGACAGTGTTTGCCTAGCATTGGAGTGCTAGCGTACTAGCGTTGACTTGAGTAGCATTTCGTCGTCGCACCGCGTAGAAACGAAATTCCAGGAAGGGAGGAATTCGCTTGAATCAAATTGACTATATCCAGGTACAAACAGAGTACGAATAAATGGTTCTAGCTAGCAAGGACCTTGGGAATAAACCTGGGAACAACCAAGGATGATCCCAAATAATTCCAAGCAACAGAACCAACCTGGCTGGACAAAACAGCATGTGGTAGGTTGGTAAACAACCTCTGGTTCTGTTTTTCCAACCTGGGAAAACAACAACCAGGTTCAGGTCCTAAAAACAGAACCTGTTTTGTCTTTGCCCAACCAGCCAAATGCTGGTTCCGCTGTTTTCCCCTGGCCCTATAGCATGCAGATACAGACAAACAACATCCAACCTTCACATAAATTGTACCCCTATAGTGTCTGCCCTGCTACACGATAGTCAACCAAACAAAACAGTACAATTTTGAGTTGGATAGAACTGAATCTGCGCAATCAAGTAAGCCGAACCGCAAAGTTTCCATCTTTGGTTCCTTTGCGAGGTCGTCCTTTCTGCTTGTACTGTTCATAGCGCGTACAATATTGTGCCGAAGCGCACAATGCGTGAGTACCTGCAAATGCTTCAAGCGAAAATTGCGAAAGCAAACAAACACACGAACATTCCATTCATACCCAAATGCATTCGTACACGCATACTCGTACAAACAGACGGCAGGATGTCGTGCAATGTGAATTTGCATCCAACAGATTCTGGAGGAGGACTTCTGTTGCTGCCAACTGAGGGGAGTTGGGTGCAAATTCACATTGCACGACATCCTGCCGTCTGTTTGTACGAGTATGCGTGTGCGAATGCATTCGCGTATGAATGGAATGTCCGTGTGTTTCTTTGCTTTCGCAATTTTTCCTTGAAGCATTTGCAGATACTCGCGCATTGTGCGCTTCGGCACAACATTGTGCACGCTATGAACAGTACAAGCAGAAAGGACAAGCTTGCAAAGGAACCTAAGATGGAAGCTTTGCGGTTCGGCTTACTTAATTTTGCAGATTCAGTTCTATCCAACTCGAAATTGTACTGTTTTGTTTGGTTGACTATAGTGTAGCAGTGCAGGCACTATAGGGGTACAATTTAGGTGAAAGTTGGATGTTTTTTGTCTGTATCTGCATGTTACAGGGCCAGGGGAAACCAGCGGAACCAGCATTTGGCTGGTTGAGCAAAGACAAAATAGGTTTTGTTTTTAGGACCTGAACCTGGTTGTTGTTTTTCCAGGTTGGAAAAACAGAACCAGCGGTTGTTTACCAACCTACCACGTGCTGTTTTGTCCAGCCAGGCTGGTTCTGTTGCTTGGAATTATTTGAGATCATCCCTGGTTGTTCCCAGGTTGATTCCCAAGGTCCTTGCTAGCTAGAACTTTTCATTCCTTCTCCGTTTGTACGTGGATATAGTCAATTTGATTCAAGCGAATTCCTCCCTTGCCGGAATTTCGTTTCTACGCGGTACGACGGCGAAATGCTACCCGAGTCAACGTAGTATGGTAGCACTCCAATGCTAGGCAAACGCTCTCCGAGCCATAACTTCGTAATGGCAGAGCTTTTCGCAAGGCAACTTGGTTCTTTCTAAAGCTCTTGAAGCAGGCTTCGATATAGGAAATTCTGAGCTTATTTCGATTGAAGGCGTGCACCATACACTGTGTGACATTCAAGGTAATCTTGTTCTTTTGGCTAAGTCATTCTTGAGTCCTTTCTCTCAAACTCGGACCTGAGGATAGGGGCTGGTCTTGTACCAGGCACCCAAGGACCTTTGGAGTTGACCTCAAAGAGAGGTATCAAGTTTGACTAGGTCTTAATAGTTTGAGTGTTTTAGGCCCTTATCCCAACAGATGAGAGGGAAGGTCCTAAGGGATACCCAAACCAACCAGAACCCATAAAATCATAAAATCCCCTGCCTATAGGGATTCCAACCTTGACCTTTGTCATTTCCCCAATCCGTGCCGTCCACCTCACCCCAAGTTAGCCATACTTGCCAACCTGGTTTGGTTTCTCCCAACCACTTGGCATCATTGACAGTAAATTGACGAATTTCTCAACCCCCAAAAGTGTATACCCTATATTGAGTCACCCCACAAGTTCCCATTGTCGCCGCAACCAAATATCATAAGCATACAAACTTCATCCGTTCGAAAATCATGGAAATTCACATCCCTTGAAACAATCAGCTTATGGCTGGTCAAGTTTTACAGCAACCAGCCATTGTGATCCTTGGCAATCCCCAAATGCATACCCCTTTTTCCAGATGCTTCCAAATTTTCACCCTTGTGCTCAGGCAAATGAAAGACCACCATACAGCTATAGGCTCTTAGCATGTTAACTGCTGTTGCACTCCCATATCACTTGGTGTAGAGGATCCACTGCTTTTTCTCAATAGTCCCTAGTACTCAGTTCTTCCCAAGGGTGACCTGCCGTAGTGCAGTCACCCAAAACGGATCTGGCAGCCCTGCACGCCCAAGGAGAGTGCGAGCACCTTCCTGCAGGGTCCGGTTGAATCGCTCAGCCACGCTGTTCTGCGAAGGGTTGTAGGGCACTGTGAGCAGATGCTGGATCCCCTTCTTCTTTCGCACCACCTCAAATTCATCGCAGATCAACTCTCCCCCATTGTCGGCGCAGATCGCCTTCACCTTGTATCCGCACTCCCTTTGCGCCCTTGGCATCCACTCCTTTAAAACAGCCGCTGCCACCTCCGCCTTGGTCTCGACAGGGTACACCCATACCTCACGCGTGTGGTCATCCACGATGGTCAAGAATTAGCGGCTGCCCGTGAGAAAAGGGGCCCTCGTAGGGCCCACTATATCCATGTGCACAAGCACGAGCGGGGCCTTGGCTGGTCATGTGCTGCTGATGAAAGGGAACTTGGTGAATTTCGTTTCAAGGCATGTAGGGCAGCTCCTAATCTTCTTCACTACCCCCTTCACCCCCAACCTCTTCCAGCTCCCATCCTTCACCAACTTCTGTAGCATAGGAAAATTCACATGGCATAGCCTCTTATGCCATGCCTCACAATCGGCCTCACCACTCCTAGATCAAGCCTTTGCCCATGCAGCTGTCCCATCCACACCAGCAAGCACCTTCTTGCTGGTGCTGCTGCACCTTCTTGACTGCATCCAGGGCCCCAACACTTGATGCAGTCTCCTCTCCTCCCGCAGTTGCTTTAGCCGCTGCTGCTGCTGATGCCGTTGCTAGAGGTTTTCGGTTCCAAGGGATGATGGGCAGCTGCCATAGGTCCTTGATGCAGCTGCTCTCCCCCTCCAGGTTCCACAACAACAGCTTCCCAAGATTCGCACGGCAGCTGGTTCGGCCGAAGGTAACTTCAGCCTTGCTCTTCTGCAGCCGTCGCACAGATAGGAGGTTAGCAACATATTCCCAAGTCCCAAAAGCTCCCCATTGGCTCCCATCACCTTGGCATTCCCAACACCAATCACATGGAGCAAAGCACCTGAAGCGGCAGCTACAAACTTGATCTTCCCAGGGGGCTTTACCCCACCAAGCAAATCTGCCCGTGGGGTCATATGACTTGTTCAACCTAAATCTATTACCCAATGAGTGAGGGGGTGCATCATAACCTTCCCAACCGAACCCACATCACCCCCGCTCCCTTTCACATCCTCAACCATGACGAACATCCCAGGGGAGGCTTTACCATGTGCACCTGAACCTTGCACAGCGCCACCTTGTGCATATTCACCACTTGGCGGCTTCATACCTGTAGGTGTCCAACCTTCAGGCCGGCTGAAACACTTGAACCATGGGTGTCCAGCCTTCTTGCAGTACCAGCAATTTCCCTCCATTCGGGTGCTTAACATGCCACCGAGGTTCCCATACCTCTCATTGTAATCACTTCGGCTTCACTCTCTGCCAAAGCCTCTCCCACAACCTCGGCCTCTCCTTCCGCCTCTTCTTTTGCTGCCTCCTGGAGCTCCATACCCTTCAGCAATCTTGTTGGCAGCACCACCTCCCTTGTAGAGCCTGCGGAATTCCTCCTGCAGGATCTGCTGACGTAGCCACTCGGGTGTCCATGTGTTGAAGGTGGGGATAAGGTTGTCCCATGAGCTGTCAAGCACCGAGATAATCTTGGTGCACTACTGCATCTGCGACACCTTGCAGCCCGCCGCTGCCATCCTCGCATAGGTGTCCTTTATCTTGTCAAGGACCAGCTTCACATCGTCGCCGGGTCGCATGAAGAGGGCAGCCAACCCCTTCTCCAACACGATCACCATGGTCAGCGTTGTTGGGTGCAAATTCACATTGCACGACATCCTGCCGTCTGTTTGTACGAGTATGCGTGTGCGAATGCATTTGCGTGTGAATGGTATGTTCGTGTGTTTGTTTGCTTTCGCTATTTTCGCTTGAAGCACTTGCAGGTACTCGCACAATGTGCGCTTCGGCATAACATTGTACGCGCTATGAACAGTACAAGCAGAAAGGACGAGCTCGCAAAGGAACCCAAGATGGAAGCTTTGTGGTTCGGCTTACTTGATTGCGCAGATTCAGTTCTATCCAACTCGAAATTGTACTGTTTTGTTTGGTTGACTATAATGTAGCAGGGCAGGCACTATAGGGGTACAATTTAGGTGAAGGTTGGATGTTGTTTGTCTGTATCTGCATGCTACAGGGCCAGGGGAAACCAGCGGAACCAGCATTTGGCTGGTTGGGCAAAGACAAAACAGGTTCTGTTTTTAGGACCTGAACCTGGTTGTTGTTTTCCCAGGTTGGAAAAACAGAACCAGAGGTTGTTCACCAACCTACCACCTGCTATTTTGTCCAGCTAGGTTGGTTCTGTTGCTTGGAATTATTTGGGATCATCCCTGGTTGTTCCCAGGTTGATTCCCAAGGTCTTTGCTAGCTAGAGCTATTTATTCCTTCTCTGTTTGTACCTGAATATAGTGAAATTGATTCAAACGAATTCCTCCCTTCCTGGAATTTCGTTTCTACGCGGTGCGACGGCGGAATGCTACCCGAGTCAACGCTAGTACGCTAGCACTCCAACACTAGGCTAATGCTGTCCGAGCCATAACTTCGTAATGGCAAAACTTTTCGCAAGGCAACTTGGCTTATTTTAAAGCTCTTAGAGTGTGCTTCGATATAGTAAATTCTCAGCTTAATCCGATCAACGGTCTGCACGATACGCTGCGCACCGTTCAAGGTACTCTTGCTGTTTTGACTAAGTCCCTCTTGATCTCTCTCTCTACAAACTCGGACCCGAGGATAGGGGCTGGTCTTGTACCAGGCACCCAAGTGTTGGGTGCAAATTCACATTGCACGACATCCTGCCGTCTGTTTGTACGAGTATGCGTGTGCGAATGCATTTGCGTGTGAATGGTATGTTTGTGTGTTTGTTTGCTTTCGCAATTTTCGCTTGAAGCATTTGCAGGTACTCGCAAAATGTGCGCTTCGGCATAACATTGTACGCGCTATGAACAGTACAAGCAGAAAGGACGAGCTCGCAAAGGAACCCAAGATGGAAGCTTTGCGGTTCGGCTTACTTGATTGCGCAGATTCAGTTCTATCCAACTCGAAATTGTACTGTTTTGTTTGGTTGACTATAGTGTAGCAGGGCAGGCACTATAGGGGTACAATTTAGGTGAAGGTTGGATGTTGTTTGTCTGTATCTGCATGCTACAGGGCCAGGGGAAACCAGCGGAACCAGCATTTGGCTGGTTGGGCAAAGACAAAACAGGTTCTGTTTTTAGGACCTGAACCTGGTTGTTGTTTTCCCAGGTTGGAAAAACAGAACCAGAGGTTGTTCACCAACCTATCACCTGCTATTTTGTCCAGCCAGGTTGGTTCTGTTGCTTGGAATTATTTGGGATCATCCCTGGTTGTTCCCAGGTTGATTCCCAAGGTCCTTGCTAGCTAGAGCTATTTATTCCTTCTCTGTTTGTACCTGAATATAGTGAAATTGATTCAAGCGAATTCCTTCCTTGCTGGAATTTCTTTTCTACGCGGTGCGATGGCGGAACGCTACCCGAGTCAACGCTAGTACGCTAGCACTCCAACGCTAGGCTAACGCTGTCCGAGCCATAACTTCGTAATGGCAGAACTTTTCGCGAGGCAACTTGGCTTATTTTAAAGCTCTTAGAGTGAGCTTCGATATAGCAAATTCTCAGCTTAATCCGGTCGACGGTCTGCACGATACGCTGCGCGACGTTCAAGGTACTCTTGCTGTTTTGACTAAGTCCCTCTTGATCCCTCTCTCTACAAACTCGGACCCGAGGATAGGGGCTGGTCTTGTACCAGGCACCCAAGGACCCTTGGAGGTGACCCCGAGGAGAGGTTTTAAGTGTGATAAAGTCTTAATAGCTTGAGTTTATTAGGCCCTTACACCAACAAGCTGGTATCAGAGCTGCGTTATAGTGATCCTCGATATAGGTAGCTATGGCGGGCAACACCTCGGCGGTAGCTGGTGAATCTTCAGCCCAAGATCGTAGCGGCAGCCATGATTCTGGTGTTTCTGCGCCAAGGGGAGCGCGAACAAGCCAGGGCTCGCTGATCAAGGAGGTGCTGAAAAACTTCACCGTCGAGAAGTTCAATGGTGAGGGCTATGATGATTGGGCCTGGAAAATGCAACTTTATTTCCGTCAAATCGGATTGCTGAAACTAATGATTGGGGAGGAGCCTAGACCGAGTGACCCCGCCCTTCAGGAAGATTGGGACGAGCGCGCCTCGGCTGGCTACTACTTGATGTCGCAGAGTTTGGAGCTGAACCAGCGTCACCACGTCATGCACCTGCTGCCGGAGGCTGAGTGTGGTCCGAAGGCGTGGACGGTGTTGAAGGAGCTGCACGCCCCGACCTCCGTTGTTGCAACATTGATGCTGGAGAGGGAGCTGTCCGCGTTGCGCCTGAGCGAGGGAGAGCCGGTGCAACCTGTCCTGGACAAATTGCGCGACCTCTACGCGAAGTTGGCGACCGCAGGAATCACCTACCCGGAGCAAACAAAGTGCTTGAAGATGCTCTCGCTGCTGCCGGAATCGTGGCTTCAATTTACGAGCGGATTGAGCCTGCCGCAGAACCAGAGCTTGTGGACGCTCGAGTGGGTGCGGACGAAGATTCTGGAGGAGGACTTCCGTCGCCGCCAACTGAGGGGTGGAGACGACGGCAGCAGCGGCTACGGGATGCAAGGGAGCCGACGTGGCAAAGGACGTGGCTTCGGTGGTGCTGGACGCGGTGCAAAGAAAGACGACGACTCCAACGACCAACAAGGAGGTACCGGTTGGGGTCGCGGTGCGAAATCTGGACGTGGGGGCAAGTCGGGTGCTGGTGGCAAAATGAAAGGGAGTTGCTGGTATTGTGAGAAGGAAGGGCATCCCTGGTTTTTGTGCTATAAGAAACCCGATGGATGGACCCCCCAGAATCGTCACCAGGATGGCGGCGCGCGGAGGAACCAGAAAAACGGCGCCAACATGGTCGCTGATTCGTCCGACAACAACCCGAAGGGCAACGGCGGTGCGGAGAAGAAGAAGGAGCGCACCGCGGGCCAATTCTTCCATATGGGAGACAAGGGGGAGCAAGGAGACGCATCTGCTAAGGCTGGAGCAGAGCTGCACCCCCTGGACTATTGGGTGTTGGACACAGGCGCTGCTTGGACAATGACGCCGCGCAAGGACCTGCTGGACGACGTACGCGCTGCACCGATTAATGAGGTGTGCTCTGCCTCTGGACACATGTTGAAGGTGGCTGGTGCGGGACGAGCTGCATTTAAGGGAGCGGATGGCAAGCCGGTGGTGCTGCACGACGTTCTCCTCGTCCCCGACCTGAAGGCCAACCTCATCTCCCTCCGTAAGCTTGGCAAGGCTGGGGTGAACACCAACACGGATGGGGCTCGCACTTATAAGGGGAAGCTGGGCAATCGGGTGCTTTGGGATCTGCACGAGAGCAAGGACGTGTACAGATCCATGTGGCAGCTGCCGGCGCTGGCGTGGCATGGTGAGGGGCAGGCTAGAGAGGGGTCTGCATCCCAGGGGGAGTGCAACGCCGTTGGAGGGGTTGGTGTGAAAGTGTCGGCCAGATCTGGGGAGACGGATTGGGCAACGGCACACCGACGCTTGGGGCATGTGGCAATGCCTTTGCTGAAGCAGCTGGAGAAGGATGGAGCCGTTAAGGGCTTGAAGCTGAACGGACAACCACCCGATGATAACTGTGAAATCTGTTTGCTCTCAAAGTTTACCCGTTTCCCCTTCCATAGTGTGGCTGGCAGGAGCAAGAAGCCGTTGGAGCTGGTCCACATGGACTTGGTGGGGCCGCTGCCGGTTCAGGGACACAAGGGGGAGCGGTACTTCCTGACCATTGTGGATGATTGGAGCAGGCTAATGTGGGCGTATCCGCTGAAGCAGAAAGATCACGCCGCCTCCACGATTCGGGACGATTGGCTGCCGTTCGTGGAGAAGCAAGCGGAGTGTGTGGTGAAGCGGATTAGGACAGATCGGGGTGGTGAGTTCCTTGGAGCTGAGATGACGGCCTGGCTCAAGAAGCAGGGCATCCAGAGGGAGCTGACCACGGCTTACACCCCACAGTCTAACGGTGTAGCAGAACGGGCGAACCGGACAATTCTGGAGACAGCTAGGGCGCTGCTCATAGAATCTGGGCTGGGCAACTCCATGTGGCCCCATGCTGTTCGGCACGCTACCGTCGCTAGGAACAGGGTACTCACAAAGGTTGGGGATGACTCGTGGGTGCCGTTGGAGAGGTGGCTTGGGAGGAAGCCGCCGGTGGACATGCTGAGGGTGTTCGGTTGCATGGCAGTCGCCCACGTTCCCAAGACCTACCGCAGTAAGTTGGGGGCGAGTGCAATCTGGTGTGTGCATTTGGGGCTGGCTGCTGAGAGCAAGGGATGGCTGCTGTGGGAGCCTTCCAAGGGTGTGTTGTTTGACAGCAGGGATGTGAAGTTTGTTGAGGGCATGATGTATGGGAGCTGGGAGAAACAGCCGGAGGCCAGGGTGTCCCAGCAGATGGAGCAGATTACCATGCAGCTGGACCTGACTCCTAGTGTGTGGGAGGAGGGAGAGGAGGCAGCTGCAGAGGGTGGTGATAAAGAGAAGGTGCAGGAGGCACCTGCTGGTGGAGGTGATGGTGTGGAGATTAGCGGTAGCACTAGTGGAGCTGCTGGATCCGAGGGAGGAGAGCAGCAGCAGGGGAAAACTAAGAAGCCGAAGGGTGTCGTTATGAAGGGATGGGAGACACCCGTCTCCAGGCCAGGACGTACCCGTATGGCTACTAAGAAGCTGACTGCAGGAGCTGATGTAGCGGAGCAGCAGCTTGGGACCGAGGAGGCATTGCTGATTCTACCGCATGGCTATGACCCGGATGAGGAGGATCAACCTGCGTACTGTTTTCTTGCCCCTGCACCAGAGGAACCAGCTAGCTTGGAGGAGGCATTAGCTGGACCAGATAGGGACAAATGGCTAGCTTCCAGGGATGCTGAGTACCAGAGCCTGCTGGAGAATGGGACTTGGGAACTAGTGGTGCTTCCTGAAGGAAAGAAAGCGGTACAATGCAAGTGGGTGCTAAGGATCAAGACTGACGACAAGGGGCAGGTCACCATCTACAAGAGTAGGTTGGTGGCTAAGGGGTTTATGCAGAAGGAGAAGCGGGACTTCAATGAGATCTTTGCTCCCACTGCCAAACCCCCTACCCTTCGTGTCTTGTTGGCAGATGCAGCCGTTAGTGGGAAGTTCATTATCCAGATGGACATATCAACGGCATTTCTCAACGGGATTTTAGAGGAGGAGGTGTTCATGACGCAGCCACCTGGGTATGAGGATGGTACGGGCAGGGTGTGCAAGCTGAAAAAGTCCATCTATGGCTTGAAGCAGGCGCCACGCTGCTGGTACCAGAAGTTGGCAGCTGTTTTAGAGGAGATGGGATTCAGGACCAGCAGCTGTGATGAGAGCCTCTTTCTCAAGGGGGAGGGGGAGAAGCTGGTGCTGTTTCTGGTCTATGTGGACGACATTCTTCTCTTTAGCAGCAGCATGAAGGAGATCCAGAAGGTGCAGCAGCAGCTGATGGAGAACTTCAAGTGCAAGAACCTTGGGGAGGTAAAGTACTACCTCGGGATGCACGTGGAGAGGGATCTGGATCACAGGTGGTTGAAGCTGCACCAGGAGAAGTTCATCAAGGAGCTTGGGGAGAAGTATGGAATTGAGAATGAGCGCAAGGTTGCAACTCCCCTGCCAGCAGAATTCAAGCTTGTGAAAGCTGCAGAGGATGAAGGGGTTGAAGCCGAGGAGCAGCAGCAATTTCAGTCCTTGGTGGGCAGCCTCTTGTATGCAGCAGTTCACACGAGACCCGACATCTCTTTCTCGGTTGGGCAGCTGGCTAGGGTAGTGCAGAATCCATCAGAGGAGCAGGTGGATGCAGCTGAGCGTGTGGTGAAGTATCTGAACTCTCACCCAAGCATTGGAGTTCAATACTCCGCATCTGCACAGGTGAAGCAGAAAGGGGTTGAGGTGCTGAAAGAGAAGGGGGAGAGGCTTGGAGAAGGCAAGCTTTTTCTCACTTGCTTTACTGATGCTACGTGGGCCTCTGAGAAGGAGGATTCCTCATCTGTGGGAGGATACATCTGCGTAGTTGGGGGAGGACCGGTTAGTTGGAGGTCAAAGAAGCAGACGGAGACAGCACTCTCTTCCGTGGAGTCAGAGTACATGGCGATGTTCCATGGGGTGAAGGAGGTGATTTGGCTGAGGAGGTTGTTAGAGGAGATTGGCCAGGAGCAGAAGGTTGCTACGCCGCTGTTTTGTGATAGCAAGGGGGCTCTTGGGATGGCCAGGAACGCTGTGCTTCATGGGCTGAACAAGCACATGCGTATCAAGTGGCACTGGCTGCGTAAGGAGGTGAAGAGGGGGACGGTGAATCCGATCTACATCAAGACTCACCAGCAGCCAGCGGACTTCCTCACCAAGAGGCTTGCGGATGAGTCTCATTGGCGTTGTGTGCGCATGAGTGGAATGAGCATGAACTAGTATGGAATGATGGGGATGCAGCCGGCAGGCTGAGGGGGAGTGTGTTGGGTGCAAATTCACATTGCACGACATCCTGCCGTCTGTTTGTACGAGTATGCGTGTGCGAATGCATTTGCGTGTGAATGGTATGTTTGTGTGTTTGTTTGCTTTCGCAATTTTCGCTTGAAGCATTTGCAGGTACTCGCAAAATGTGCGCTTCGGCATAACATTGTACGCGCTATGAACAGTACAAGCAGAAAGGACGAGCTCGCAAAGGAACCCAAGATGGAAGCTTTGCGGTTCGGCTTACTTGATTGCGCAGATTCAGTTCTATCCAACTCGAAATTGTACTGTTTTGTTTGGTTGACTATAGTGTAGCAGGGCAGGCACTATAGGGGTACAATTTAGGTGAAGGTTGGATGTTGTTTGTCTGTATCTGCATGCTACAGGGCCAGGGGAAACCAGCGGAACCAGCATTTGGCTGGTTGGGCAAAGACAAAACAGGTTCTGTTTTTAGGACCTGAACCTGGTTGTTGTTTTCCCAGGTTGGAAAAACAGAACCAGAGGTTGTTCACCAACCTATCACCTGCTATTTTGTCCAGCCAGGTTGGTTCTGTTGCTTGGAATTATTTGGGATCATCCCTGGTTGTTCCCAGGTTGATTCCCAAGGTCCTTGCTAGCTAGAGCTATTTATTCCTTCTCTGTTTGTACCTGAATATAGTGAAATTGATTCAAGCGAATTCCTTCCTTGCTGGAATTTCTTTTCTACGCGGTGCGATGGCGGAACGCTACCCGAGTCAACGCTAGTACGCTAGCACTCCAACGCTAGGCTAACGCTGTCCGAGCCATAACTTCGTAATGGCAGAACTTTTCGCGAGGCAACTTGGCTTATTTTAAAGCTCTTAGAGTGAGCTTCGATATAGCAAATTCTCAGCTTAATCCGGTCGACGGTCTGCACGATACGCTGCGCGACGTTCAAGGTACTCTTGCTGTTTTGACTAAGTCCCTCTTGATCCCTCTCTCTACAAACTCGGACCCGAGGATAGGGGCTGGTCTTGTACCAGGCACCCAAGGACCCTTGGAGGTGACCCCGAGGAGAGGTTTTAAGTGTGATAAAGTCTTAATAGCTTGAGTTTATTAGGCCCTTACACCAACACCAAGGACCCTTGGAGGTGACCCCGAGGAGAGGTTTTAAGTTTGATAAAGTCTTAATAGCTTGAGTTTATTAGGCCCTTACACCAATAAGCCGGTATCAGAGCTGCGTTATAGTGATCCTCGATATAGGTAGCTATGGCGGGGAACACCTCGGCGGTAGCTGGTGAATCTTCAGCCCAAGATCGTAGCGGCAGCCATGATTCTGGTGTTTCTGCGCCAAGGGGAGCGCGAACAAGCCAGGGCTCGCTGATCAAGGAGGTGCTGAAAAATTTCACCGTCGAGAAGTTCAATGGTGAGGGCTATGATGATTGGGCCTGGAAAATGCAACTTTATTTCCGTCAGATCGGATTGCTGAAACTAATGATTGGGGAGGAGCCTAGACCGAGTGACCCCGCCCTTCAGGAAGATTGGGACGAGCGCGCTTCGGCTGGCTACTACTTGATCTCGCAGAGTTTGGAGCTAAACCAGCGTCACCACGTCATGCACCTGCTGCCGGAGGTTGAGTGCGGTCCGAAGGCGTGGACGGTGTTGAAGGAGCTGCACGCCCCTACCTCCGTTGCTGCGACGCTCATGATGGAGAGGGAGCTGTCCTTGTTGCGCCTAGGCGAGGGAGAGCCGGTACAACCCATCCTGGACAAGATGCGTGATCTCTACGCGAAGCTGGCGATCGCGGGAATCACCTACCCAGAGCAGACCAAGTGCCTGAAGATGCTCTGGCTGCTGCCGGAATCGTAGCTTCAATTCACGAGCGGATTGAGCCTGCCGCAGAACCAGAGCTTGTGGACGCTCGAGTGGGTGCGGACGAAGATTCTGGAGGAGGACTTCCGTCGCCGCCAACTGAGGGGTGGAGACGACGGCAGCAGCGGCTACGGGATGCAAGGCAGCCGACGTGGCAAAGGACGTGGCTTCGGTGGTGCTGGACGCGGTGCAAAGAAAGACGACGACTCCAACGACCAACAAGGAGGTACCGGTTGGGGTCGCGGTGCGAAATCTGGACGTGGGGGCAAGTCGGGTGCTGGTGGCAAAATGAAAGGGAGTTGCTGGTATTGTGAGAAGGAAGGGCACCCCTGGTTTTTGTGCTATAAGAAACCCGATGGATGGACCCCCCAGAATCGTCACCAGGATGGCGGCGCGCGGAGGAACCAGAAAAACGGCGCCAACATGGTCGCTGATTCGTCCGACAACAACTCGAAGGGCAACGGCGGTGCGGAGAAGAAGAAGGAGCACACCGCGGGCCAATTCTTCCATGTGGGAGACAAGGGGGAGCAAGGAGACGCATCTGCTAAGGTTGGAGCAGAGCTGCACCCCTTGGACTATTGGGTGTTGGACACAGGCGCTGCTTGGACAATGACGCCGCGCAAGGACCTGCTGGACGACGTACGCGCTGCACCGATTAATGAGGTGTGCTCTGCCTCTGGACACATGTTGAAGGTGGCTGGTGCGGGACGAGCTGCGTTTAAGGGAGCGGATGGCAAGCCGGTGGTGCTGCACGACGTTCTCCTCGTCCCCGACCTGAAGGCCAACCTTATCTCCCTCCGTAAGTTTGGCAAGGCTGGGGTGAACACCAACACAGATGCGGCTCGCACTTATAATGAGAAGCTGGGCAATCGGGTGCTTTGGGATCTGCACGAGAGCAAGGACGTGTACAGATCTATGTGGCAGCTGCCGGCGCTGGCGTGGCACGGTGGGGGGCAGGCTGGAGAGGGGTCTGCATCCCAGGGGGAGTGCAATGCCGTTGGAGGGGTTGGTGTGAAAGTGTCGGCCAGATCTGGGGAGACGGATTGGGCAACTGCACACCGACGTTTGGGGCATGTGGCAATGCCTTTGCTGAAGCAGCTGGAGAAGGATGGAGCCGTTAAGGGCTTGAAGCTGAACGGACAACCACCCGATGATAACTGTGAAATTTGCCTCCTTTCAAAGTTCACCCGTTTCCCCTTCCATAGTGTGGCTGGCAGGGGCAAAAAGCCGTTGGAGCTGGTCCACATGGACTTGGTGGGGCCGCTGCCGGTGCAAGGGCACAAGGGGGAGCCGTATTTCCTAACCATAGTGGATGACTGGAGCAGGCTAATGTGGGCGTATCCGCTGAAGCAGAAAGATCACGCCGCCTCCACGATTCGGGACGATTGGCTGCCGTTCGTGGAGAAGCAAGCAGAGTGTGTGGTGAAGCGGATTAGGACAGATCGGGGTGGTGAGTTCCTTGGAGCTGAGATGACGGCCTGGCTCAAGAAGCAGGGCATCCAGAGGGAGCTAACCACGGCTTACACCCCACAGTCCAACGGTGTAGCAGAACGGGCGAACCGGACAATTCTGGAGACAGCTAGGGCGCTGCTCATAGAATCTGGGCTGGGCAACTTGATGTGGCCCCATGCTGTTCGGCACGCTACCGTCGCTAGGAACAGGGTACTCACAAAGGTTGGGGATGACTCGTGGGTGCCGTTGGAGAGGTGGCTTGGGAGGAAGCCGCCGGTGGACATGCTGAGGGTGTTCGGTTGCATGGCAGTCGCCCACGTCCCCAAGACCTACCGCAGTAAGTTGGGGGCGAGTGCAATCTGGTGTGTGCATTTGGGGCTGGCTGCTGAGAGCAAGGGATGGCTGCTGTGGGAGCCTTCCAAGGGTGTGTTGTTTGACAGCAGGGATGTGAAGTTTGTTGAGGGCATGATGTATGGGAGCTGGGAGAAACAGCCGGAGGCCAGGGTGTCCCAGCAGATGGAGCAGATCACCATGCAGCTGGACCTGACTCCTAGTGTGTGGGAGGAGGGAGAGGAGGCAGCTGCAGAGGGTGGTGATAAAGAGAAGGTGCAGGAGGCACCTGCTGCTGGAGGTGATGGTATGGAGACTAGCGGTAGCACTAGTGGAGCTGCTGGATCCGAGGGAGGAGAGCAGCAGCAGGGAAAAACTAAAAAGCCGAAGGGTGTCGTTATGAAGGGATGGGAGACACCCGTCTCCTGGCCAGGACGTACCCGTATGGCTACTAAGAAGCTGACTGCAGGAGCTGATGTAGCGGAGCAGCAGCTTGGGACTGAGGAGGCATTGCTGATTCTACCGCATGGCTATGACCCGGATGAGGAGGATGAGCCTGCGTACTGTTTTCTTGCCCCTGCACCAGAGGAACCAGCTAGCACGGAGGAGGCATTAGCTGGACCAGATAGGGACAAATGGCTAGCTTCTAGGGATGCTGAGTACCAGAGCCTGCTGGAGAATGGGACTTGGGAACTAGTGGTGCTGCCTGAGGGAAAGAAAGCCGTACAGTGCAAGTGGGTGCTAAGGATCAAGACCGATGACAAGGGACAGGTCACCATCTACAAGAGTAGGCTGGTGGCTAAGGGGTTTATGCAGAAGGAGAAGCGGGACTTCAATGAGATCTTTGCTCCCACTGCCAAACCCCCTACCCTTCGGGTCTTGTTGGCAGATGCAGCCGTTAGTGGGAAGTTCATTATCCAGATGGACATATCAACGGCATTCCTCAATGGGATTTTAGAGGAGGATGTGTACATGACGCAGCCACCTGGGTATGAGGATGGTACGGGCAGGGTGTGCAAGCTGAAAAAGTCCATCTACGGCTTGAAGCAGGCGCCACGCTGCTGGTACCAGAAGTTGGCAGCTGTTTTAGAGGAGATGGGATTCAGGACCAGCAGCTGTGATGAGAGCCTCTTTCTCAAGGGGGAGGGGGAGAAGCTGGTATTGTTTCTGGTCTACGTGGACGACATTCTTCTCTTCAGCAGCAGCATGAAGGAGATCCATAAAGTGCAGCTGCAGCTGATGGAGAACTTCAAGTGCAAGAACCTTGGGGAGGTAAAGTACTACCTCGGGATGAACGTGGAGAGGGATCTGGATCACAGGTGGTTGAAGCTGCACCAGGAGAAGTTCATCAAGGAGCTGGGGGAGAAGTACGGGATTGAGAATGAGCGCAAGGTTGCAACTCCCCTGCCAGCAGAATTCAAGCTTGTGAAAGCTGCAGAGGATGAAGGGGTTGAAGCCGAGGAGCAGCAGCAATTTCAGTCCTTGGTGGGCAGCCTCTTGTATGCAGCAGTTCACATGAGGCCCGACATCTCTTTCTCGGTTGGGCAGCTGGCCAGGGTGGTGCAGAATCCATCAGAGGAGCAGGTGGATGCAGCTGAGCGTGTGGTGAAGTATCTGAACTCTCACCCAAGCATTGGAGTTCAATACTCCGCATCTGCACAGGTGAAGAAGAAAGGGGTTGAGGTGCTGAAAGAGAAGGGGGAGAGGCTTGGAGAAGGCAAGCTTTTCCTCACTTGCTTTACCGATGCTACGTGGGCCTCTGAGAAGGAGGATTCCTCATCTGTGGGAGGATACATCTGCGTAGTTGGGGGAGGACCTGTTAGTTGGAGGTCAAAGAAGCAAACGGAGACAGCACTCTCTTCTGTGGAATCAGAGTACATGGCGATGTTCCATGGGGTGAAGGAGGTGATTTGGCTGAGGAGGCTGTTGGAGGAGATTGGCCAGGAGCAAAAGGTTGCTACGCCGCTGTTTTGTGATAGCAAGGGAGCTCTTGGGATGGCCAGGAACGCTGTGCTTCATGGGCTCAATAAGCACATGCGTATCAAGTGGCACTGGCTGCATAAGGAGGTGAAGAGGGGGACGGTGAATCCGATCTACATCAAGACTCACCAGCAGCCAGCAGACTTCCTCACCAAGAGGCTTGCGGATGAGCCTCATTGGCGTTGTGTGCGCATGAGTGGAATGAGCATGAACTAGTATGGAATGATGGGGATGCAGCCGGCAGGCTGAGGGGGAGTGTGTTGGGTGCAAATTCACATTGCACGACATCCTGCCGTCTGTTTGTACGAGTATGCGTGTGCGAATGCATTTGCGTGTGAATGGTATGTTCGTGTGTTTGTTTGCTTTCGCAATTTTCGCATGAAGCATTTGCAGGTACTCGCACAATGTGCGCTTCGGCATAACATTGTACGCGCTATGAACAGTACAAGCAGAAAGGACGAGCTCGCAAAGGAACCCAAGATGGAAGCTTTGTGGTTCGGCTTACTTGATTGCGCAGATTCAGTTTTATCCAACTCGAAATTGTACTGTTTTGTTTGGTTGACTATAGTCTAGCAGGGCAGGCACTATAGGGGTACAATTTAGGTGAAGGTTGGATGTTGTTTGTCTGTATCTGCATGCTACAGGGCCAGGGGAAACCAGCGGAACCAGCATTTGGCTGGTTGGGCAAAGACAAAATAGGTTCTGTTTTTTTGGACCTGAACCTGGTTGTTGTTTTTCCCAGGTTGGAAAAAACAAAACCAGAGGTTGTTCACCAACCTACCACCTGCTATTTTGTCCAGCCAGGTTGGTTCTGTTGCTTGGAATTATTTGGGATCATCCCTGGTTGTTCCCAGGTTGATTCCCAAGGTCCTTGCTAGCTAGAGCTATTTATTCCTTCTCTGTTTGTACCTGAATATAGTGAAATTGATTCAAGCGAATTCCTCCCTTCCTGGAATTTTGTTTCTACGCGGTGCGACGGCGGAATGCTACCCGAGTCAACGCTAGTACGCTAGCACTCCAACGCTAGGCTAACGCTGTCCGAGCCATAACTTCGTAATGGCAGAACTTTTCGCGAAGCAACTTGGCTTATTTTAAAGCTCTTAGAGTGAGCTTCGATATAGTAAATTCTCAGCTTAATCCGATCAACGGTCTGCACGATACGCTGCACAACGTTCAAGGTACTCTTGCTGTTTTGACTAAGTCCCTCTTGATCCCCCTCTCTACAAACTCGGACCCGAGGATAGGGGCTGGTCTTGTACCAGACACCCAAGGACCCTTGGAGGTGACCCCGAGGAGAGGTTTTAAGTGTGATAAAGTCTTAATAGCCTGAGTTTATTAGGCCCTTACACCAACAAGCGTGTTGGGCTGAATCACGTCGGTAGCTTCCACGCCTTCGGTCCTGAGTCATCGAGCTCCACCAAATCTTTGATGTGCCAGAACATTCTAGCACCTTCATTCGAGCACCCTCATTCGAGCAACCTTCCAATCTTCTTCATCTCTCCTTTGCAAATGACTGCTTTGCTCAAGTCTGCAGCACCCCGCTATAGCCTCTCTCTCACGGCACTATCCTCCAAACCCTCAAAATGTAGCCCCATACAATAGGCTTTCTCATCCTCATCAATCTGCTCAGTCACACACGCAGCCGGTACCACACTTGGCGTGCCACGGCTTACGTAGGTCAGCCCCGCAGGAGAGATATCCCTCCTAGGACGCTCCAGGTGTGGGGCACGCGGTGAAGCATCTCGCTTCTGCTGTGGCTACTGCTGCGGCTGCTGCTGCTGCTGCTTTTGCAGTTGCTGCTGCAGCTGTTTCTGCTGCTACTCCTGCTGCTGCTGCTGCTGCTGCTGCTGCTGCTGCTGCTGCTGCTCCATCTAAGGTTTTCCCCCATCCTCAACTTCACCCTAAACCTTGAACCACACAAGAGAATTAGAGCATGAAGAGGACGAGAGTGAAGGTCCCAATGGAGCCCCAAACCAACCAAAACTTATAAGCTCACCCCAAACCAAAACACAAAATTCCCTCCCTATAGGAATCCCAATTTTAACCTTTGTCATTTCCCCAACCCGTACCATCCACCTCATCCCAACCTCGCCACACTTGCCAACCTGGTTTGGTTTCTCCCAACCACTTGGCATTATCTACAGTAAAGGTGACAAATTTCCCAACCCTTGAAGGTCTATATCCCATATTGAGTCATCCCACGTGTTCCCATAGTCGCCGCAACCAAGTATAAAAAACATACAAATTCCAACCGTTCGTAATTTTCTCGTTCGTGTTGCAATCGCGACGATTCTAGGTTAGTTGGAAAGCTCTTGAGCACAGAAGTCATTCTAGATTTATTCTCAAACAAAAAATATTCAGTCATACTCAGAAATTCCAAACTAGCTCACACCACGCATGCAACGCACATACATATGATGGGAGGCAAACAGATGCGAATGCAAATGATAGCATTATATAACATAGAACCTTGAGCAGAGGGTTCATCCCGTCGAGCTGGATGCCTGCTACATGTCCGGGGCAGCTCAGTACGTTGGCCTTGTTGTGTAGCCTTGACTTGTAGAAGATGTCGTAGTGGAAGTGTGTTTCCAAGAAGTCCATCCACCGCACCTGTCGTCGTGAGAGCATAGGCTGCAACTTAAGGTATTTGAGACTGCAGTGTCTGTAATCTTGGCTCCCTCTAGGTAACACCTCCACGCCTTGAAGGTTGTGAATATCGCTAAGGCTTCTTTGTCATGGATTGGGTACTTTAGTTCAGCTCCGTGTAGCTTCTTTTTGGAGGTAGGCGTTGGGCTGCAAACCACATCCGTGATCCCGCATCAGTACTGCTCTGACTGCCTTGTCACTAACATCTGCTTCCACCACATCATGTATGTCTGGACCTGGTAGGATGAGTATTGGGGCATTTGTCAGTGCTGTCTCTAGCTGCTCCATGGCTAGCTGTTGAGGAGTATCCCATTTGTAGGGCGTATCCTTTTTCAATAATTTCGTCAGCTGCACTGCCATTTTAGCTTACTGTGGCACAAACATGTTCTAGTAGTTGGCAAAGCCTAGAAACTGTTGGGTGCAAATTCACATTGAACGACATCCTGCTGTCTGTTTGTACGAGTAGGCGTGCGTAAATGTATTTGTGTGTGAATGGTGTCTTCGTGTGTTTGTTCGCTTTCGCAATTTCTGCTTGAAGCATTTGCAGGTACTCGCACATTGTGCGCTTCGGCACAACATTGTACGCGCTATGAACAGTGCAAGCAGAAAGGACGAACTCGCAAATGAACCCAAGATTGAAGCTTTGCGGTTCGTTTGAATTGATTGCGCTGATTCAGTTCTATCCAGCTCGAAATTGTACTGTTTTTGTTTGGTTAACTATAGTGTAGCAGGGCAGGCACTATAGGGGTACAATTTAGGTGAAGGTTAGACGTTATTTGTCTGTATTTGCATGCTACAGGGCCAGGGGAAACAAGCCGAACCAGCATTTGGCTGGTTGGGCAAAGACAAAACAGGTTCAAGCATATTCCTTCCTTGCTAGAATTATGTTTCACGCGGTTCGACGGGGGAAAGCTACCCGAGTTAACGCTAGTATGCTAGAACTCCAATGCTAGACAAACACTGTCCGAGCCATAACTTCGTAAAGGCATAACTTTTCGCGATGCAAGTTAGCTTGTTCTAAAGCCCTTGGAGCGAGCTTCAATAGAGGAAATTCTCACCTTAATCCGATCGACGGTCTGCACGATACGCTGCGTGACGTACAAGGTACTCTCGTTATTTTGGCTAAGTCATTCTTGGTCCCTCTCTTTACAAACTCGGACCCGAGGATAGGGGCTGGTCTTGTACCAGGTACTCAAAGACCCTTGGAGGTGACCCCGAGGAGAGGTATTATGTTTAATTAGGTCTTAATAACTTAAGTTTAATAGGCCCTTACACCAACAATCTGGTATCAGAGCTGCGTTATAGTAATCATCGTTATAGGTAGCTATGGCGGGCAACACTTTGATGGGAGCTGGTGAATCTTCAGCCCAAGATCATAGCGGCAGCCAAGATTCTCGTGTTTCAGCGCCAAGAGGAGCGCAAACAAACCAGGGCTCGCTGGTCAAGGAGGTGCTAAAGAACTTCACTGTCAAGAAGTTCAATTGTGAGGGCTATGATGATAGGGCCTGGAAAATGCAACTCTATTTCCGTCAGATTGGATTCCTGAAACTCATGATTAGGGAGGAGCCTAGATCGAAGGACCCCACGCTGCAGGAAGATTAGGACGAGCGCTCCACGTCATGCACTTGCTGCCGGAGGTTGAGTGCGGTCCGAAGGTGTGGACCGTCTTGAAGGAGCTGCATGCCCCAACCTCCGTTGTCGCAATATTGATACTGGAGAGGGAGCTGTCCGCGTTGCGCCTGAGGGAGGGAGAACCGGTGCAACCTATCGTGGACAAGATGCGCGACCTTTACGCGAAGTTGGCGACCGCGGGAATCACCTATCTGGAGCAGACCAAGTGCTTGAGGATGCTCTCGCTGCTACCGGAATCGTGGCTTCAATTCACGAGCGGATTGAACCTGCCGCAGAATAAGAGATCGTGGACATGTTGGGTGCAAATTCACATTGCACAACATCCTGCCGTCTGTTTGTACGAGTATGCGTGTGCGAATGTATTTGCGTATGAACGGAATGTTCGTGTCTTTGTTTGCTTTCGCAATTCTCGCTTGAAGCATTTGCAAGTACTCCCGCATTGTGCGCTTCAGCACAATATTGTACGCACTATGAACAGTACAAACAGAAAGGACGAGCTCGCAAAGGAACCCAAGATGGAAGCTTTGCGGTTCGGCTTACTTGATTGCGCAGATTCAGTTCTATCCAACTCGAAATTGTACTGTTTTGTTTGGTTGACTATAGTATAGCAGGGGGAGAAGTATGCAATTGTGAATGAGTGCAAGGTTGCAACTCCCCTGCCAGCAGAATTCAAGCTTGTGAAGGCTGCAGAGGATGAAGGGGTTGAAGCTGAGGAGCAGCAGCAATTTCAGTCCTTGGTGGGCAGCCTCTTGTATGCAGCGGTTCACACGAGGCCAGACATCTCCTTCTCGGTTGGGCAGCTGGCAAGGGTGGTGCAGAATCCATCAGAGAAGCAGGTGGATGCAGCTAATCGTGTAGTGAAGTAACTGAACTCTCACCCAAGCATTGGAGTTCAATACTCCGTATCTGCACAGGTGAAGCAGAAAGGGGTTGAGGTGCTTATAAACAACAGGGAGCGGCTTGGAGAAGGCAAGCTCTTTCTCACTTGCTTTACCGATGCTACGTGGGCCTCTGATAAGGGGGATTCCTCATCCGTGGGAGGATGCATCTGTATAGTTGGGGGAGGACCTGTTAGTTGGAGGTCAAAGAAGCAGACGGAGACGGCACCCTCTTCCGTAGAATCAGAGTAAATGGCGATGTTCCATGGGGTGAAAGAGGTGATTTGGCTGAAGAGGCTGTTAGAGGAGATTGGCAAGGAGCAGAAGGTTGCTCCGCCGCTTTTTTGTGATAGCAAGGGGGCTCTTGGGATGGCCAGGAACGCTGTGCTTTATAGGCTCAATAAGCATATACGTATCAAGTGGCACTAGCTGCAAAATGAGATGAAGAGGGGGGTGGTGAATCCGATCTACATTAAGACCCACCAGCAGCCAACAGACTTCCTCACCAAGAGGCTTGTGGATGAGCCTCATTGGCGTTGTGTGCGCATGAGTGGAATGAGCATGAACTAGCATGGAATGATGAGAATGCAGCCGGCACGTTGGGGGGGGTGGGGTATGTGTTGGGTGCAAATTCACATTGCACGACATCATGCTGTCTGTTTGTACGAGTATGCGTGTGCAAATGCATTTTTGTGTGAATGGTGTGTTTGTTTGCTTTTGCAATTTTTGCTTGAAGCATTTGCAGGTACTCGCACATTGTGCGCTTCGGCACAACATTGTACGCGCTATGAACAGTGCAGCAGAAAGAACGAACACTCAAAGGAACCGAAGATGGAAGCTTTGCGGTTCGGTTGAATTGATTGCGCTGATTCAGTTCTATCCAACTCGAAATCGTACTGTAGAGTAGTAGGGCAGGCACTATAGGGGTACATTTTGGTGAAGGTTGGATTTTGTTTGTCTGTAGTCGCATGCTACAGGGCCAGGGGAAACCAGCGGAACCAGCATTACCAGCATTTGGCTGGTTGGGCAAAGACAAAACAGGTTCTGTTTTTAGGACCTGAACCTGGTTGTTGATTTTCCAGGTTGAAAAAACAGGACCAGAGGTTGTTTACTAGCCTACCACCTGCTGTTTTGTCCAGCCAGGTTGGTTCTGTTGCTTGAAATTATTTGGGATCATCCCTGGTTGTTCCTATGTTGATTCCCAAGGTTCTTGCTGGAATTACATTTCTATGGTCTGCAAAATACGTTGCGTGACGTACAAGGTACTCTCGTTATTTTGGCTCAGTCATTCTTGGTCCCTCTCTCTACAAACTCCGACCCGACGTTAGGGGCTGGTCTTGTACCACGCACCCAAGGACCCTTTGAGGTGACCCTGCGGAGAGGTATTATGTTTGATTAGGTCTTAATAGCTTGAGTTTATTAGGCCCTTACACCAACAAACTTGTATTAGAGCTGCATTATAATGATCCCCGTCATAGGTAGCTATGGCGGGCAACAATTTGATGGGAGCTGGTGAATCTTCAGCCCAAGATCGTAGCGGCAGCCAAGATTCGTAGTAGCCGTATCTAGTACGGACCGCCATCTTTTAAATCGAGTTGTCAGCCATCTTGATTTACCAGTAACTTGACCGTAGGTCCAGCTTTGAAAACACTGTTGCACTACGCAGTTGGTCTAGAAGATCTTCTATACTAGGTATGGGGTATTTGTTCAGTGCCCGGTAGTCGATGCACATTCACAAACTACCGTTCGGATTTGGAGTGATGAGAACCAGTGCGTCGTATGGAGAGGTGGATTGCAGGGATAACTCGTACAATGGGAGCTTGACGGAAAAGGCACGGGTATGAGGGTAAACTCTTCGTTCCTTAGTTGTTTGCTTGAACTCTCTACTTGCGCATTCACATGAAAATTTGGCAAGAGTTCCCTAGCAATGATTGACAACAATGGTTCACAGAGCATTGGCATGCAAGACAACATCTGATGCAAAATTGTCTAACGCACAAGCTGGTCGACCTCCAGCGCAGCACGGTCGACCGCGTTCGAGACGCAGCAAGGTCGACTGCAATCCAGCACAGCAAGGTCGACCGCAATCCAGCACTGCAGCAAGGTGGCCATCCAGCATTTTACTCGCGACTGACAGCTGTGCACACGTATGCGCCACCTTTGCAGGTGCTCGTAGCTGGTTGGCCAAACGTACACTACGCGAGATCGGCCGATGTCTCCGCCTGATGAGCCACGTCAACCTCAGGATACCAGCCCAAGGTCCGCTTTGCCAGAACCACATGGAACACTGTCGTGCTTCTCCACTGAAACTCATCACCCGGGTAACCTGGTCGACCAGGCAACTACGTCGACCAGCTACTTCTTCTCGTGCCGGTCGACCACCCAGGTCGACGACCACCTCCAGCCGACTTCATCTAAGTCGGCTAGTCTAGGTCGACCACTCCTGGACAACCAGGCCGCCCAAGTAGGCACCACCAGGTCGACCTCGCAAGGTAGGCGCCCTCCTAAGTTGGCGCCCCTCCCAAGGTCGGCGTGCCACCACGTCGACCACGGCTGATGTCAGCCGCCGTCTCCAGTCGTCGGCGGCTTGAACATGGCCCTCGTGCAGGTCGTCCAGACCAGTTGACCTGATTGCCTAGAGCAACGATTGGGCTGCACCTCCAGCATACCCGACCATGAAGTCGGCTCCGCCCAAGCGAGGACCAGGCCAACACACAACTCCCGTTGACATGGATGGGCGGATTGTTGGGTGCAATTCACATTGCACGACATCCTGCCGTCTGTTTGTACGAGTATGCGTTTGCAAATGCATTTGGGTGTGAATGGAATGTTGGTCTGTTTGTTTGGTGTTGCAATTTTGGCTTGAAGCATTTGCACGGACTCGTGCATTGTGCGCTTCGGTACAACATTGTACGCACTATGAACAGTACAAGCAGAAAGGACGAGCAAAGGAACCCAACATGGAAGCTTGCGGTTCGGCTTACTTGATTTCGCAGATTCAGTTCTATCCAACTCGAAATTGTACTGTTTTGTTTGGTTGACTATAGTGTAGCAGGGCAGGCACTATAGGGGTGCAAATTAGGTGAAGGTTGGATGTTGTTTGTCTGTATCTGCATGCTACAGGGCCAGGGAAAACCAGCGGAACCAACATTTGGCTGGTTGGGCAAAGACAAAACAGGTTCTGGTTTTAGGACCTGAACCTGGTTGTTGTTTTCCCAGGCTGGAAAAACAGAACCACAGGTTGTTTACCAACCTACCACCTGCTGTTTTGTCCAGCCAGGTTGGTTTTGTTGCTTGGAATTATTTGGGATCATCCCTAGTTGTTCCCAGGTTGAGTCCCAAGGTCCTTGCTAGCTAGAGCTATTTATTCCTTCTCTGCTTGTACCTGAATATAGTGAAATTGATTCAAGTGAATTCCTTCCTTGCTGGAATTTCCCTTCTACGCGGTGCGATGGCGGAATGCTACCGGAGTCAACGCTAGTATGCTAGCACCACAGTGCTAGGCAAACGCTGTACAAACAATAACTCCGTAATGGCAGAACTTTTCGCGAGGCAACTTGGCTCATTTTAAAGCACTTTGAGCAAGCTTCGATATAGCAAAGTCTCAGCTTAATATGATCGACGGTCAACAAGAGACGCTGCGCGGCGTTCAAGGTGCTCTTGCTATTCTGGCTAAGTCATTCTTGATCCTTCTCTTTACAAACTCGGATCCGAGGATAGGGGCTAGTCTTGTACCAGGCACCCAAGGACCCTTGGAGGTGACCCCGACAAGAGGTTTTACGTTGGATTAAGTCTTAGTAGCTTGAGTTTGTTAGGCCCGTACACCAACAAGCTGGTTTCAGAGCTGCGTTATAGTGATCCTCGTTGTAGGTGAATATGGCAGGCAACACCACGACGGGAGCTGGTGAATATTCAGCCCAAGTTCGTAGCGGCAGCCAAGATTCTCGTGTTTCAGCGCCAAGAGGAGCGCAAACAAACCAGGGCTCGCTCGTCAAGGAGGAGCTGAAGAACTTCACCATCGAGATGTTTAATGGTGAGGGCTATGAAGATAGGGCCTGGAGAATGCAACTTTATTTCCGTCAGATTGGATTCCTGAAACCAATAATTGGGGAGGAGCCTAGATCGAGTGACCCCACGCTGCAGGAAGATTGGAACGAGCGCTCCTCGGCTGGCTACTAGTTGATGTCGCGGAGTTTGGAGCTGAACCAGTGTCACCCCGTCATGCATCTGCTGCCGGAGGTTGAGTGCGGTCCGAAGGCGTGGACCGTATTGAAGGAGCTGCACGCCCCGACGTCCGTTGTCGCAATGTTGATGCTGCAGAGGGAGCTGTCCGCGTTGCGCCTAAGCGAGGGAGAGCCGGTGCAACCTGTCATGGACAAGATGCGCGACCTCTACGCGAAGATGGCAACATCGGGAATCACCTACCCGGAGCAGACCAAGTGCTTGAAGATGCTCTTGTTGCTGCCGGAATTGGTGCTTCAATTCACAAGCGGATTGAGCCTGCCGCAGAACCATAGCTCGTGGATATTCGAATGGGTGCGGACGAAAAGTCTTGAGAAGGACTTCTATCGCCGCCAACTGAGGGGTGGAGACGACGGCAGCAGCGGCTATGGGATGCAAGGGAGCCGACGTGGCAGAGGTGGTGGCTTTGGTGGTGTCGGGCGCGGTGCAATGGAGGACGACGACTCCAACGACCAACAAGGAGGTAACGGTTGGGGTCGCGGTGCGAAATCTGGACGTGGGGGCAAGTCGTGTGCTGGTGGCAAAATGAAAGGGAATTGCTGGTATTGTGAGAAGGAGGGGCACCCCTGGTTTTGTGCTATAAGAAATCCGATGGATGGACCCCCCAGCATCGTCACCAGGATGGCGGCGCGCGGAGGAACCAGAAAAACGGCGCAAGCATGGTTGCCGATTCGTCCGACAACAACCCGAAGAGCAACGGCGGTGCGAAAAAGAAGAAGGAGCGCACCGCGGGCCAGTTCTTCCATATTGGAGAGCAGGGGGAGCTAGGAGACGCCTCTGCCAAGGTTGGAGCAGAGCTGCACCCCCTGAATTATTGGGTGTTGGACACGGGCGCTGCTTGGACGATGACGCCGCGCAAGGACCTGCTGGACAACGTACGCGCTGCACCGATCAATGAGGTGTGCTCCGCCTCTGGACACGCGCTGAAGGTGGCTAGTGCGGGACGAGCTGCGTTTAAGGGAGCGGATGGCAAGCTGGTGGTGCTGCACGACGTTCTCCTCGTTCCTGAACTCAAGGCCAACCTCATCTCCCTCCGTAAGCTTGCCAAGGGTGGGGTGAGCACGAGCACGAATGGGGCACGCACATACAAGGGGCAGCTGGGCAATCGGATACTTTGGAACCTGCACAAGAGCAAGGAAGTGTTCAGATCCTTGTGGCAGCTGCCGGCGTTGGCGTGGCACAGTGGGGGGGCAGGCTGGAGAGGGGTCTGCATCCCAGGGGGAGTGCAACGCCGTTGGAGGGGTTGGTGTGAATGTGTTGGCCACATCTGGGGAGACGGATTGGGCAACGGCACACTGACGCTTGGGGCATGTGGCAATGCCATTTTTGAAGCTGTTGGAGATAGATGGAGCCGTTAAGGGTCTGAAGCTGAATGGACAGCGACCGGATGGTAAGTGTGAAATCTGTTTGCACTCAAAGTTTACCCGTTTTCCTTTCCATAGTGTGGCTGGCCAAAGCAAGAAGCCTTTGGAGCTGGTTCACATGGACTTGGTGGGGCTGCTGCCGGTGCAAGGGCACAAGGAGGAGCGGTATTTCCTGATTGTTGTGGATGATTGGAGCAGACTCATGTTGGTGTATCCGCTAAAACAGAAGGACCACGCAACCTCCACAGTGCGAGATGATTGGCTGCAATTCGTGGAGAAGCCAGCGGAGTATGTGGTGAAGCGGATTAGGACAGATTGGGGCGGTGAGTTCCTTGGAGCAGAGATGACGGCCTGGCTCAAGAAGCAGGGCATCCAGAGGGAGCTGACTACGGCTTACACCCCATAGTCCAACGGTGTTGCAGAACGGGCGAACCGGACAATTCTGGAGACAGCTAGGGCGCTGCTCATAGAATCTGGGCTGGGCAACTCGATGTGGCCCCATGCTATTCGCCCCCCCCACGACGATTAAATGGATTACTTATACGGACAACACCACGAGTAATTGTGTTACTTACCCATACTGATGGTATCACGAGTATGCTCGTTACTTACCCATATAGATGGTAATATGAGTAACTGCCTTATCCATTCAGATGGTACCAGCGAATAACTGGGTTACTTACCCATATGGATGGTACTAAAATTAAGTGCATTGCATAGCTATACGGATGGGACTAAGTGTTGGTGTAAGGGCCTAATAAACTCAAGCTATTAAGACTTTATCACACTTAAAACCTCTCCTCGGGGTCACCTCCAAGGGTCCTTGGGTGCCTGGTACAAGACCAGCCCCTATCCTCGGGTCCGAGTTTGTAGAGAGAGGAATCAAGAGGGACTTAGTCAAAACAGCAAGAGTACCTTGAACGTCGCGCAGCGTATCGTGCAGACCGTCGATCGGATTAAGCTGAGAAATTCCTATATCGAAGCTCACTCTAAGAGCTTTAAAATAAGCCAAGTTGCCTCGCGAAAAGTTCTGCCATTACGAAGTTATGGCTCGGACAGCGTTAGCCTAGCGTTGGAGTGCTAGCGTACTAGCGTTGACTCGGGTAGCATTCCGCCGTCGCACCGCGTAGACAAGAAATTCCAGCAAGGAAGGAATTCGCTTGAATCAATTTCACTATATTCAGGTACAAACAGAGAAGGAATAAATAGCTCTAGCTAGCAAGGACCTTGGGAATCAACCTGGGAACAACCAGGGATGATCCCAAATAATTCCAAGCAACAGAACCAACCTGGCTGGACAAAATAGCAGGTGATAGGTTGGTGAACAACCTCTGGTTCTGTTTTTCCAACCTGGGAAAACAACAACCAGGTTCAGGTTCTAAAAACAGAACCTGTTTTGTCTTTGCCCAACCAGCCAAATGCTGGTTCCGCTGGTTTCCCCTGGCCCTGTAGCATGCAGATACAGACAAACAACATCCAACCTTCACCTAAATTGTACCCCTATAGTGCCTGCCCTGCTACACTATAGTCAACCGAACAAAACAGTACAATTTCGAGTTGGATAGAACTGAATCTGCGCAATCAAGTAAGCCGAACTGCAAAGCTTCCATCTTGGGTTCCTTTGCGAGCTCATCCTTTCTGCTTGTACTGTTCATAGCGCGTACAATGTTATGCCGAAGCGCACATTTTGCGAGTACCTGCAAATGCTTCAAGCGAAAATTGCGAAAGCAAACAAACACACAAACATACCATTCACACGCAAATGCATTCGCACACGCATACTCGTACAAACAGACGGCAGGATGTCGTGCAATGTGAATTTGCACCCAACACACTCCCCCTCAGCCTGCCGGCTGCATCCCCATCATTCCATACTAGTTCATGCTCATTCCACTCATGCGCACACAACGCCAATGAGGCTCATCCGCAAGCCTCTTGGTGAGGAAGTCTGCTGGCTGCTGGTGAGTCTTGATGTAGATCGGATTCACCGTCCCCCTCTTCACCTCCTTACGCAGCCAGTGCCACTTGATACGCATGTGCTTATTCAGCCCATGAAGCACAGCGTTCCTGGCCATCCCAAGAGCTCCCTTGCTATCACAAAACAGCGGCGTAGCAACCTTTTGCTCCTGGCCAATCTCCTCCAACAGCCTCCTCAGCCAAATCACCTCCTTCACCCCATGGAACATCGCCATGTACTCTGATTCCACGGAAGAGAGTGCTGTCTCCGTCTGCTTCTTTGACCTCCAACTAACCGGTCCTCCCCCAACTACGCAGATGTATCCTCCCACAGATGAGGAATCCTCCTTCTCAGAGGCCCACGTAGCATCAGTAAAGCAAGTGAGAAAAAGCTTGCCTTCTCCAAGCCTCTCCCCCTTCTCTTTCAGCACCTCAACCCCTTTCTGCTTCACCTGTGCAGATGCGGAGTATTGAACTCCAATGCTTGGGTGAGAGTTCAGATACTTCACCACACGCTCAGCTGCATCCACCTGCTCCTCTGATGGATTCTGCACTACCCTAGCCAGCTGCCCAACCGAGAAAGAGATGTCGGGTCTCGTGTGAACTGCTGCATACAAGAGGCTGCCCACCAAGGACTGAAATTGCTGCTGCTCCTCGGCTTCAACCCCTTCATCCTCTGCAGCTTTCACAAGCTTGAATCCTGCTGGCAGGGGAGTTGCAACCTTGCGCTCATTCTCAATCCCGTACTTCTCCCCAAGCTCCTTGATGAACTTCTCCTGGTGCAGCTTCAACCACCTGTGATCCAGATCCCTCTCCACGTGCATCCCGAGGTAGTACTTTACCTCCCCAAGGTTCTTGCACTTGAAGTTCTCCATCAGCTGCTGCTGCACCTTCTGGATCTCCTTCATGCTGCTGCTAAAGAGAAGAATGTCGTCCACATAGACCAGAAACAGCACCAGCTTCTCCCCCTCCCCCTTGAGAAAGAGGCTCTCATCACAGCTGCTGGTCCTGAATCCCATCTCCTCTAAAACAGCTGCCAACTTCTGGTACCAGCAGCGTGGCGCCTGCTTCAAGCCGTAGATGGACTTTTTCAGCTTGCACACCCTGCCCGTACCATCCTCATACCCAGGTGGCTGCGTCATGAACACCTCCTCCTCTAAAATCCCATTGAGGAATGCCGTTGATATATCCATCTGGATAATGAACTTCCCACCAACGGCTGCATCTGCCAACAAGACACGAAGGGTAGGGGGTTTGGCAGTGGGAGCAAAGATCTCATTGAAGTCCCGCTTCTCCTTCTGCATAAACCCCTTAGCCACCAACCTACTCTTGTAGATGGTGACCTGCCCCTTGTCGTCAGTCTTGATCCTTAGCACCCACTTGCATTGTACCGCTTTCTTTCCCTCAGGCAGCACCACTAGTTCCCAAGTCTTATTCTCCAGCAGGCTCTGGTACTCAGCATCCCTGGAAGCTAGCCATTTGTCCCTATCTGGTCCAGCTAATGCCTCCTCCATGCTAGCTGGTTCCTCTGGTGCAGGGCAAGAAAACAGTACGCAGGTTGATCCTCCTCATCCAGGGTCATAGCCATGCGGTAGAATCAGCAATGCCTCCTCGGTCCCAAGCTGCTGCTCCGCTACATCAGCTCCTGCAGTCAGCTTCTTAGTAGCCATACGGGTACGTCCTGGCCTGGAGACGGGTGTCTCCCATCCCTTCATAATAACACCCTTCGGCTTCTTAGTTTTCCCCTGCTGCTGCTCTCCTCCCTCGGATCCAGCAGCTCCACTAGTGCTACCCGCTAATCTCCACACCATCACCTCCACCAGCAGGTGCCTCCTGCACCTTCTCTTTATCACCACCCTCTGCAGCTGACTCCTCTCCCTCCTCCCACACACTAGGAGTCAGGTCCAGCTGCATGGTGATCTGCTCCATCTGCTGGGACACCCTGGCCTCCGGCTGTTTCTCCCAGCTCCCATACATCATGCCCTCAACAAACTTCACATCCCTGCTGTCAAACAACACACCCTTGGAAGGCTCCCACAGCAGCCATCCCTTGCTCTCAGCAGCCAGCCCCAAATGCACACACCAGATTGCACTCGCCCCCAACTTACTGCGGTAGGTCTTGGGGAACGTGGGCGACTGCCATGCAACCGAACACCCTCAGCATGTCCACCGGCGGCTTCCTCCCAAGCCACCTCTCCAACGGCACCCACGAGTCATCCCCAACCTTTGTGAGTACCCTGTTCCTAGCGACGGTAGCGTGCCGAACAGCATGGGGCCACATGGAGTTGCCCAGCCCAGATTCTATGAGCAGCGCCCTAGCTGTCTCCAGAATTGTCCGGTTCGCCCGTTCTGCTACACCGTTAGACTGTGGGGTGTAAGCCGTGGTCAGCTCCCTCTGGATGCCCTGCTTCTTGAGCCAGGCCGTCATCTCAGCTCCAAGGAACTCACCACCCCGATCTGTCCCTAATCCGCTTCACCACACACTCCGCTTGCTTCTCCACGAACGGCAGCCAATCGTCCCGAATCGTGGAGGCGGCGTGATCTTTCTGCTTCAGCGGATACGCCCACATTAGCCTGCTCCAGTCATCCACTATGGTTAGGAAGTACCGCTCCCCCTTGTGCCCTTGCACCGGCAGCGGCCCCACCAAGTCCATGTGGACCAGCTCCAACGGCTTTTTGCTCCTGCCAGCCACACTATGGAAGGGGAAACGGGTGAACTTTGAAAGGAGGCAAATTTCACAGTTATCATCGGGTGGTTTGTCCGTTCAGCTTTAAGCCCTTAACGGCTCCATCCTTCTCCAGCTGCTTCAGCAAAGGCATTGCCACATGCCCCAAACGTCGGTGTGCAGTTGCCCAATCTGTCTCCCCAGATCTGGCCGACACTTTCACACCAACCCCTCCAACGGCGTTGCACTCCCCCTGGGATGCAGACCCCTCTCCAGCCTGCCCCCACCGTGCCACGCCAGCGCCGGCAGCTGCCACATAGATCTGTACACGTCCTTGCTCTCGTGCAGATCCCAAAGCACCCGATTGCCCAGCTTCCCCTTATAAGTGCGAGCCCCATCCGTGTTGGTGTTCACCCCAGCCTTGCCAAGCTTACGGAGGGAGATGAGGTTGGCCTTCAGGTCGGGGACGAGGAGAACGTCGTGCAGCACCACCGGCTTGCCATCCGCTCCCTTAAATGCAGCTCGTCCCGCACCAGCCACCTTCAACATGTGTCCAGAGGCAGAGCACACCTCATTAATCGGTGCAGCGCGTACGTCGTCCAGTAGGTCCTTGCGCGGCGTCATTGTCCAAGCAGCGCCTGTGTCCAACACCCAATAGTCCAGGGGGTGCAGCTCTGCTCCAGCCTTAGCAGATGCGTCTCCTTGCTCCCCCTTGTCTCCCATATGGAAGAATTGGCCCGCGGTGCGCTCCTTCTTCTTCTCCGCACCGCCGTTGCCCTTCGGGTTGTTGTCGGACGAATCAGCGACCATGTTGGCGCCGTTTTTCTGGTTCCTCCGCGCGCCGCCATCCTGGTGACGATTCTGGGGGGTCCATCCATCGGGTTTCTTATAGCACAAAAACCAGGGGTGCCCTTCCTTCTCACAATACCAGCAACTCCCTTTCATTTTGCCACCAGCACCCGACTTGCCCCCACGTCCAGATTTCGCACCGCGACCCCAACCGGTACCTCCTTGTTGGTCGTTGGAGTCGTCGTCTTTCTTTGCACCGCGTCCAGCACCACCGAAGCCACGTCCTCTGCCACGTCGGCTCCCTTGCATCCCGTAGCCGCTTGCTGCCGTCGTCTCCACCCCTCAGTTGACGGCGACGGAAGTCCTCCTCTAGAATCTTTGTCCGCACCCACTCGAGTGTCCACGAGCTCTGGTTCTGCGGCAGGCTCAATCCGCTCGTGAATTGAAGCCACGATTCCGGCAGCAGCGAGAGCATCTTCAGGCACTTGGTCTGCTCTGGGTAGGTGATTCCCGCGATCGCCAACTTCGCGTAGAGGTCGCGCAATTTGTCCAGGACAGGTTGCACTGGCTCTCCCTCGCTCAGGCGCAACGCGGACAGCTCCCTCTCCAGCATCAATGTTGCAACAACGGAGGTCTGGGGCGTGCAGCTCCTTCAACACCGTCCACGCCTTCGGACCGCACTCAACCTCCGGCAGCAGGTGCAATGACGTGGTGACGCTGGTTCAGCTCCAAACTCTGCGACATCAAGTAGTAGCCAGCCGAGGCGCGCTCGTCCCAATCTTCCTGAAGGGCGGGGTCACTCGGTCTAGGCTCCTCCCCAATCATTAGTTTCAGCAATCCGATTTGACGGAAATAAAGTTGCATTTTCCAGGCCCAATCATCATAGCCCTCACCATTGAACTTCTCGACGGTGAAGTTTTTCAGCACCTCCTTGATCAGCGAGCCCTGGCTTGTTCGCGCTTCCCCTTGGCGCAGAAACACCAGAATCTTGGCTGCCGCTACGATCTTGGGCTGAAGATTCACCAGCTACCGCCGAGGTGTTGCCCGCCTAGCTACCTATAACGAGGATCACTATAACGCAGCTCTGATACCAGCTTGTTGGTGTAAGGGCCTAATAAACTCAAGCTATTAAGACTTTATCACACTTAAAACCTCTCCTCGGGGTCACCTCCAAGGGTCCTGGGTGCCTGGTACAAGACCAGCCCCTATCCTCGGGTCCGAGTTTGTAGAAGAGAGGAATCAAGAGGGACTTAGTCAAAACAGCAAGAGTACCTTGAACGTCGCGCAGCGTATCGTGCAGACCGTCGATCGGATTAAGCTGAGAAATTCCTATATCGAAGCTCACTCTAAGAGCTTAAAATAAGCCAAGTTGCCTCGCGAAAAGTTCTGCCATTACGAAGTTATGGCTCGGACAGCGTTAGCCTAGCGTTGGAGTGCTAGCGTACTAGCGTTGACTCGGGTAGCATTCCGCCGTCGCACCGCGTAGACAAGAAATTCCAGCAAGGAAGGAATTCGCTTGAATCAATTTCACTATATTCAGGTACAAACAGAGAAGGAATAAATAGCTCTAGCTAGCAAGGACCTTGGGAATCAACCTGGGAACAACCAGGGATGATCCCAAATAATTCCAAGCAACAGAACCAACCTGGCTGGAACAAAATAGCAGGTGATAGGTTGGTGAACAACCTCTGGTTCTGTTTTTCCAACCTGGGAAACAACAACCAGGTTCAGGTTCTAAAAACAGAACCTGTTTTGTCTTTGCCCAACCAGCCAAATGCTGGTTCCGCTGGTTTCCCCTGGCCCTGTAGCATGCAGATACAGACAAACAACATCCAACCTTCACCTAAATTGTACCCCTATAGTGCCTGCCCTGCTACACTATAGTCAACCGAACAAAACAGTACAATTTCGAGTTGGATAGAACTGAATCTGCGCAATCAAGTAAGCCGAACCTGCAAAGCTTCCATCTTGGGTTCCTTTGCGAGCTCATCCTTTCTGCTTGTACTGTTCATAGCGCGTACAATGTTATGCCGAAGCGCACATTTTGCGAGTACCTGCAAATGCTTCAAGCGAAAATTGCGAAAGCAAACAAACACACAAAACATACCATTCACACGCAAATGCATTCCGCACACGCATACTCGTACAAACAGACGGCAGATGTCGTGCAAGTGTGAATTTGCACCCAACAGAGGAGAGGTTTTAATTGTGATAAAGTTTTTAAATAGCTTGAGTTTATTAGGCCCTTACACCAATAGTTCCATGATTGGAGCAGGCTTATGTGGGCATATCCGCTGAAGCTGAAGGACCACGCCGCTCTACGATACGGGACGATTGCTGCCATTCGTGGAGAAGCAAGCGGAGATGGT
>CANXME010000863.1:0-68352 GCA_948144175.1 Closterium sp. NIES-65
GGGCAACGGGCAACTGGCGCACCAAGCTGGGGGAAGCCTGGAAGGCGTTCCCCCACGCACCGCACTTCCCTCCAAGAACCCCTTCCTCCACAAACCCCCTCCCTCCTCCCCCCTGCTTCCCTTGGCCCCATCCCCTTCCCCTCCCGGCCTTATCTCCTCTTTCCCCCCACAACCTTTTCTCCCCCAACAAAAGATCATGATTAAAGCCCGTGGAATGAAGGCGGTGGCGCGGAGGGCGCGCTGCCGCGGTACTCGCAGGAGGAGCTGCGGCGGGCGACGGGCGACTGGGCACCAAGCTGGGGAAGGCGGCTTCGGCGCCGTCTACAAGGGCATGCTGCTGCTGCCTCAAGGGGGCGAAGGGGACGGGGACGGGGGAGATGGCAGGGGGAGGGGATGGAAGGGGATGGGGAGGATGGGGGGGGGGGGGGGGGGGTTGAGGAGAGATTGGAGGGTGGAAGTGGAGGTGGGTGGAGGGAGCGGTTTGGTTGCGGAGGCGGTGCAGATGGCTTGACAGAGGGCGATGTGCACGGGCAACTGAGCAGCTGCTGGTGAGTATAGGCCATGTGCTGGAGCTTATGCCATGCTGCTGTTCCCTTATGAATGCTGCTGTTGAGCTTATGCCATGCTGCTCCTGAGCTTATGCCTGCTGCTGTTGGCTTATCCATGCTTCTGTTGGTGAGCCGTCTTTCCCCCCATGCTGTTGGTTAGCATAGCCATGCTTCTGTTGGTGAGCCTTTGCCTGCCATGCTGCTGTTGAGCTTATGCCATGCTTCTGTTGGTGAGCCTTTGCCTGCCATGCTGCTGTTGAGCTTATGCCATGCTTCTGTTGGTGAGCCGTTGCTGCCATGCTGTTGGTTAGAATATGCCATGCTTCTGGTGGTGAGCCTTTGCCTGCCATGCTGCTGTTGAGCTTATGGATGCTTCTGTTGGTGAGCCTTTGCCTGCCATGCTGCTGTTGAGCTTATGCCATGCTTCTGTTGGTGAGCGGTTGCCTGCCAGCTGTTGGTTAGCATATGGCATGCTTCTGTGGTGAGCCTTTGCCTGCCATGCTGTTGTTAGCATATGCCATGCTTCTGTTGGTGAGCCTTTGCCTGCCATGCTGGAGCGATAAGCCAGTTCCTCCTGACACTTTCGGGTGCACGTTTCATGTGCAACTGCTCTGCTCCTCATGCTTCACATCACACACACTTTTGGGGATTCACGAAAGTGACTCGCTTCATGTACACCTGCTCTGCTCCTCATGCTTCACACTCACCTCCTTCTGCCCAAGTTAACTTGACCTGCTTTCTCAGCCATTCATTGTCCCTTCCATTGCCTTTTCCACCCCCCTGACCCCCCACCCCTCTCCCCCTATTCTCAGACGGAGATCATGGTCATCACGGCTCTCTGCCATTGTCCCTTTCCCTTCCCCTTCCCCTCTCCCCCTCCTCTCTTCTCCTCCCCAACTCCCCTCCTCCCTACCTTCTCAGACAGAAATCATGGTGATGACGACTCTCCGGCTATTAACCTGATGTGTTATTGCTACCCGATTTACCCGCCCCTCTCCACTACTCTCTCCTCCCTCCCCCCTCAGACAGAGATCATGGTGATGACGGCTCTCCGCCATCCCAACGTGCTGCGGCTGCTGGGGATTGCCATGTGGGGGCAAACCATTTCCATGGTCTCTGAGTTCGTCCCGGGCGGGGATGTTTCTCAGCGGTTAGAGAAAGGTAGGGTGGGGTGGAATGCGGTGGAATGGGGTGGTCATGTGCGCACATGATAGGCAAACCATCTCCATGGTCTCTGAGTTCGTCCCGGGCGGGGATGTTTCTCAGCAGTTAGAGAAAGGTAGGGTGGGGTGGAATGCGGTGGAATGGGGTGGTCATGTGCGTACATGATAGGCAAACCATCTCCATGGTCTCTGAGTTAGTTTTGGGTGGGGGTGGGGATGTTTCTCAGCGGCTAGGGGAAGGTACAGAGGGGTGCGGTGGAATGGAGTGCAGTGTGGTGGAATGGGCAGAGCATGTGCACACATGATGGGGCAAACCATTCCAATGGTCTCTGAGTTCGTCCCGGGTGGATGTTTCTCAGCAGTTAGGGAAAGGTACAGAGGGGTGGAAAGTGGTGGAATGGGGTGTAATCCGGTGGAATGGGGTGAGCATGTGCACACACACGTTATGGGGCAAACCATGTCAGTGGTCTTTGAATTCTTCCCGAGCAGGAGTGTTTCTCAGTGTCTTTTGAAAGGTAATGCGTTCGATGTTGTGTTGTGAGGTGACGTGTCGTCATGATGCAAAGGGTTCTAAGAAAAAGGGCGTCCCATGTGTTGCACCCATCATGCGATGCTGCACCCATCATGCGATGCTGCACCCATCATGCGATGCTGCACCCATCATGCGATGCTGCACGTCACTTCACAACATATGTGTTGCACCCATGTGTTGTGAGGTGTCGTGTCGTCCCATGTGTTTTTTTGTCTTTTTTCAACTCGATGGAAGTTTCGCACTGCCTCTCGGCTGTGTCGTAGGAGATTGAGAAGGAGCGCCAGGTGCGATGTTGTGAGGTGTGGTGTGGCATGGTGTGATGCGGTGCACATACTCTCTTTCCCCCCACCCTTTTCTGTCTCTCTCCTTCTCCCACCCCCCTCCCTTCTCTTTTGTCTGTTGGGTGTGCAAGCAGCAGCCAAGGGCATAGAGCCCTTTCCCTGGAAGGACCGGCTGAGCATAGCGGTGGGGAGTGTGGCGGGGCTAGCAGCGATCCACAAGGAGGGCTTTATCCACCGTGATTTCAAAGCTGCCAACGTGCTTCTAACGAAGGTGGGTCATGCCAAAATGAGTCACTCAATGTGCGTCTAACGAATATCCTTTGAATGAGCTTCTAAGGCAGTGGAGTCCTGGTAATGTGCATCAAACCAAGGTGACTCATGCCAACGTGCTTCTCACCAAGCTCTGACTCCCTCCCAGATGGCAAAATATCCTCTCTTTTTTCCTTTTCGACCTTTTGTGTCACTCTATTGCATGTGCCCTCCCAGGACCTCGTGCCAAAGGTGGCGGATTTTGGGTTAGCCAAGACATGCCAGGACAGGACACATGTCACGACACGAGTGGCCGGCTCGCAGGGCTACATCGACCCCTCATACTTTGAGACAGGTGGGGTGCTTTTCCGCCCGCCGATGCATCTGTGTTTCTTGAGACGTCTCAAAACCCGACTTTTATCACGTCGCCGGCTCCCAGGGCTACATCAACCCTTCGTATTTTGAGACAGGTGGGGTGCCTTCCAGTTTACCAATGCATCTGTCTTTCATCCTCTGGGCACTTCACACTACTTTTTTGAGACGTCTCAAAGATCGCAGGGCTACATCGAACCTTCGTATTTTGAGACAGGTGAGGTCCTTTTCAGCCCACCGGTGCATCTGTGTTTCTTCTTCGGGTGCCTTTACTACTGCCACCGCTGGTGCTGGCACTTCTTGACTCGTAATTGAAGGGCAGCAGTACGTGAAGGCGACGCTTGAGCAACAGGATCAACCGTGAGAAAATAGTGGTAAAAAAGCAGATCTCAAAAACGCCTTGTCTTGAAAAGAGCCTTCTTGCGTAAAAGGCCTACTGCCACCGCTGGAGCTGGCACTGGTGCTGTCACCATCATCTTCCAACCTCCCCCCTCCAACCCTCCCCTCCCCTCCTGTTCCGTCCCCTACCCTCCGCTATCCTCCCCTCCCCTCCCCTCCCCTTCCCCCCACCTCACCACCTATCAGGCTTACTAACAGAGCACTGTAACATCTTCGCGTGGGGCATTTTCCTGCTAGAACTCCTCTTGAGCTGCTGCGACCTTTGAGTCGACTTGAAAATCCCCCTACCCTCCCCTCCTTTCCCCTACTCACCACCCACCAGGCTTACTGACAGAGCACTGTGACACCTTTGCGTGGGGCATCTTCTTGCTGGAACTCCTCTCGGGCTGCTGTGTAAATGACCGACCGTTTTCACAACTGCAAAACCTCGCCACCGATCCCAATCTCTCAGACTACTCCCAAGTGGTGGACAAGAGTCTGGAGGGGCAGTGGAGCGAGGAGGAGGTGCGAGTGGTGGTGTTTGCGATATGTGATGCGATTCAGCCTGATTGGGGAAGCCGACCCACCACAAAGCAATTGCTAGAAAGATTAAGAAAGATTGCACCAGAGTAGTAGCAACTAGGAAGTGTTGATGTAAATATTGAATCTTAGTATTGTAAGTGCTGCTCGAAGCCACATAATGCGTGTACACGTTTATTTCAAGATTTTGCATGCGCTGCAAACTCCCTTCGGTCAAGCCAGCCAATTGGAGAGCATGCTTTTGCCTCGCCTTGCAGCAAGCACCGCCCACCGATTTCTCCAGCGCGCCCCGCCACAAGCCGCTTCCAAGCTGAGGAAGGTGGCTACGAGCCACGTCTGCCTAGCCGGAGCTCCGTCTCTGGTTGCCTTTTCCGAGCCAACTGCTCTGCGCACTCACCTCACCAAGGCTGTGTAGATATCTGACCCACAACATCCCGAACCTAATCGTCCAGCCGCCAAAGAATCTCGGCTGGTGAGGGGAGAGGCTAGTGTGTTACGTTCGGTGTGTGGAGCCCAGGCGCCAAAGCTAGTCAGTTCGGTTCGGACGTGGCTGGTCTCATCAGCGACACGTCAATCTCTTGGAATCGGGGGACCAGGTTTCGGAAGATCAAGACCAAAATGGGTGCGCCTGTGGGGGAATGAAAGCAGCCATAAGAAAAGCACAGGCGTGTGGGAAAGGAAGGTTTGCCTGATCCTTCAGACAAGGACACTCGAGGTCCTCGCCCGTGCCTCTCACAATCCCCTACATAGCCATTGTTCCCATATTTTCAGCTCAAAATCCTTATGTTCAGCTGGTTCAGGTTCGCGCCTTCGTAGCTCTCAGATTAAAAATTGAGCTGTACCGGTTTTGAACACTTTGTATTGCTTGTTTCCCCCTGCACCTGCGGAACCATGACCCGCGCCGTGCCTCGCGGCATTCTGTCGTTCGCCATCCCGTTACTCCTGCTCGCAGTCGTTGCGTCCGCGCAGCAGATCTGTCCGTTCACAGGCAAGCCGCCAACGAAGCCCGTGAAGCCGCTGTACCGATGCGTGGCTGAGAGCGAGCTCGCGTGCTGCTCCGCGTGCGACGACTGGGTCACCGCGGCGACGGTGCTCGGACAGAACGGAACGAGAATCCTGTCCACGCTCTTCTCTCCAGGCACCACATTTGAAGCGCTGGACAAGTTCAAGGCCACGCCGGTAAGCTTGAACCAGCGTGCGCCTTTTTCCTATTTCATTAAATTTCGCAAATATTATATATTAAATTAATATATCGAGAACATTTGAAGTTCTGGACAAATTTAAGGCCACGCCAGTAAGCTTGAATCATCGTGTTCGTCTTTTGATCCTTTTGTACCAGCGTTACATTGCCCAGCTTTCTGGCCACTCAATGGCGTCTTGCTATGATGGTTCCGAGCCAATTTAAAAGGAGCATTACAATGAATTTGGTACCCTTTTTTTAATGTAAATAAAGGATCGGTTTTGTAGGCGGTTTTGTAAATTTTTCAAAATCCGCGTTAACGCGTTTCATCCTATACCTGGTTCATCGCATGCATCGTCCTCCTCTCCCCCCTCCCTCCCCGCCCCCAACCCACAACCCCCCCCCCCCATCCCCGCCTCTTCTTCCCCTTCCCCCCCTCCCCCAACCCCCTCCCCCAACCCCCTCCCCTTCCCCCCCCCTCCTCCCCCCCCTCCCCCTCCCCCCTCCACCCGAGTTCAAAGGGCTTTACTGCGCGATACTGTTTGACGGCACGTGGAAGTACCAACTTCTCAGAATCACCCCCTCTCTCTCCCCCCTACCCTCACCTCGTTCTTCGCCTCTTCCAGTTTTGCGGGTTCCTCGCAGGCGGGAGCGACACGTGTCTGCAGCTGATTGAGGGACTCTACTATGCCATCACGTGCGATGCAGGCGCGAGCAAGTACCTCCCGATCGACCTCTCAGAAAAAAACCCTTCTCTGCGCCCTTCCCCCGCGCCCTTCCCCCCACCAGTTCTGCGGATTCTTGGCGGGCGGAAGCGACACGTGTCTGCAGCTGATTGAGGGGCTCTACTGCGCCATCATGTGCGACCCGGGCGCGAGCAAGTACCTCTCGTTCGAGCTCGCGCCGTCGGGGAAGCTCGCGGACAGCAACGGCACGATCCGCATCTGCAACGACTTCTCGAACCGCGTGTACGACGCGTGCCAGTCGCTCGCGTTCCCCGGCGTCGCGCTCACCATCGCCAGCTTGATTAAAAACCCCGCGGTATGTGTATTTGTGCCGCCTAAAAAGTCGTCTCTTTACCAGCCGCTCACCATCGCGAGCTTGCTTAAGAACCCTTCGGTACGTGCTGCAGCTACCAATTGTAGTTTCACCCGAACCGAACCAACTTTCCCCACAAATGTAACTGCGAATTCGTTGTCCAGCTATCCGATTTCTCCTTTCTGGCTGCGATACGCGGTTCCGTTACCCGTCTATGTCCTCCCAACGATCACTCTAGAGAGTCATGGACCCCTCTTACTGGCGCTACATCCCCTTCACATTCCCCAACACCCCCCCTCCTCCCCCCACTCCCCCCAACTACCCTTCCTCCCCCCTTCCCCATTTCCCCTGCCCGCCTCCTCCTTTCCCCTCCCTCAGCCTCTGTTGTTCTGACCATTTCTCTCCCTTCAAGCCTACACTCTGTGCCTTCTTCTGCCGTCACTTCATTTTCCATCACATTTCCTAACACCTCCTTCTCACTAATGATTTTCTGACCATTTGCTTTCGCCCTCCGTTGCCGCTTCCTCTTCCCCTCCGCTGTCCAATTTTGTACCCACATAATTTTATTCTCTCTCCCTTCAAGCCTACACTCTGTGCCTTCTTCTGCCGTCACTTCATTTTCCATCACATTTCCTAACACCTCCTTCTCACTAATGATTTTCTGACCATTTGCTTTCGCCCTCCGTTGCCGCTTCCTCTTCCCCTCCGCTGTCCAATTTTGTACCCACATAATTTTATTCTCTGCAAACCCCCACGCATTTCTCAGCACCTCTCAACTATAACTATCTCTCTTTTCCCCTTACCCCAGCCACTCCTCCACCTCCATCTCCCCTTTATCCCCTTCCCTCTCCCTGAAATAAATCGTACGCACTCTGTCTTCCCAAAGATCCCTGTCACTCATTGTGACCCCGCTTGCTGGTACTTTATCAATTACAGGACATGTCCTGCCACACATTCGCCAACACCTTCCAATCATGTTTTTCTTACCATTCCCTTCCCCCCTCCCCTTGTACTCCTCCCCGTCCCCTCAAACCCTCACCCCTTCCCCCCCCACCCTCTCCCCTTCCCTCACTCTTCAAAATCCTGCACATGCTGTCCTCCCAGAAATTTATGTCACTGGTTGTCACTCCGCTTGCTGGTGCGGCAACACCCCTTGCATACGTTCAAATCCCCCGTCCTGTAGCTTTCTGACCCATTCCCATTTCCTTTCCCCCTGCCTCCCCCTCCCTCCCCCATTCCCTTCCCCCCGCCTCCCCCCTCTCTGCCTGCGAATCCTTGCACATTCTTTTCAGAAATTTCTGTCACTCGTCGTGACTCCGCTTGCCGGCACCGCAACCCCCTAAACACCCTCAACACCGAGCTAGTTCCCGCCGAAAACGGAACGGACAGTTGCTTCCTGACAGCGCCAGGGGATAAATACGCGCAAACCCCCCTCTGCTGCGATAAACTAACGGGTTTCCCCATGGAGTGCCCGAAAAACCCGAAATTCTCTAACGTGTCAGAAGTGCTTCCGTGGGTGGTGGACCGGGCTGTGCCTGCCACGTGTGCTGCGACTTCAAACAATCCTGGAAATTTTGTGCCTGAGCCAATACCCTCTGTTCCGGCGCCCAACGGGACCAATGCCAATGGTTCGGCAACCAATGGTTCGGCAACCAATGGTTCGACGCCCAGTGGTTCGGCAGCACCCACTGGTTCAACTCCCACTGGTTCAACTCCCACTGGTTCAACTCCCACTGGTTCAACTCCCACTGATTCAACATCAAACACTACAGGCTCTGGGGAAAAGAGCGCGGGGTTGAGTTTGGTGCTTAGGGGTGGAGCGTGGTGGGGATGGTGGCCTGCTGCGCTTGCTGCGGTGGCGCTCCATGTGGTTTTGTTCCATTGATTTTTGGAGTCGATTTCTGGCAGGTTGCTACTCGAGCTTGAATTGGGTTGGGTTGGATTAGACACTTGCCTGAAGCATGGAACGATTTGCTAGGGTTTGACTGTGGAGTCAATTTGAATTGGAACATCAGTTGCAGTGTTTTCTTATAAGGATATCAACTGTGGGTTGATGAAGCCTCGAAAGTGCTCTCTCGAAAGTGTAGCCTCCACAGCGTAGCCTCGAGAGTGCATGACGCTAAGGTAAGGACGCGTCAACTCCCGCTGAATTAGGCGATCGATCGTGCAATTTCAATCAGACACCGCACTGGAAACCTGCTACTAGAGTTCAAAACTTTCCAGACCATTTTAAAAGCCATCAAAATTCGATCCTGCGCAGGATCGATCGTGCCAATCTGATGGGAGTTGACGCGTCCTATTTGTGTAGGCCCTCAGAGTGTAGCTCGAAAGGTGTAGCCCCTGAGAGTGATGTAGCCCCAAGAGTGTAGCCCCAAGAGTGTAGCCCCAAGAGTGTAGCCCCAAGAGTGTAGCCCCAAGATTGTAGCCCCAAGAGTGTAGCCCAGCGTTAGACTAGTATAGTGTCTGGAAAAGACGAGGACCCATTGTTGGATGCAGGCTGAATCTCCAAGATGCTTGTTATCACATTGTACAGCTGCATGGGGCAGTAAGATGGGTAGAGAGAGATGAAGGAAAGAGAAATAAAGAATCCATTGTTGGGTGCAGGCTCAATCTCCAAGATGCTTCTAATCACATTGTACAGCTGGACGGGGCGGTAGGATGCATAGAGAGAAATGCACGATGGCGAGATACCAAGGGTAGAGAGCGATGAAGGAAAATGAAGGGTCCATTGAGATAGAATGCCACATTCGAGTCGACCTAGAGAGAGCGATGAAGGAAAATAAAGGGTCCATTGTTGGGTGCGGGGCAGGCTCATCGCTTAGAATGCTTGTTATCACATTCGAGTCGACCTCTTGAGTCGACTAAAACGAGAGCGATGAAGGAAAATAAAGGGTCCATTATTGGGTGCGGGGCAGGCTCAATGTTTAAGATGCTTGTTATCACGCTGTACAGCTGCAGGGATGCAGGCGATGGATATGGGGAGGAGATGATGGTAGAGAGGATGAAGGGTTGAGAGGATGAAGGGTTGAGAGGATGAAGGGTTGAGAGGATGAAGGGTTGAGAGGATGAAGGGTTGAGAGGATGAAGGGTAGAGAGGATGAAGGGTTGAGAGGATGAAGGGTTGAGAGGATGAAGGGTTGAGAGGATGAAGGGTTGAGAGGATGAAGGGTTGAGAGGATGAAGGGTTGAGAGGATGAAGGGTTGAGAGGATGAAGGGTTGAGAGGATGAAGGGTTGAGAGGATGAAGGGTTGAGAGGATGAAGGGTAGCGAGGATGAAGGGTTGAGAGGATGAAGGGTTGAGAGGATGAAGGGTTGAGAGGATGAAGGGTTGAGAGGATGAAGGGTAGAGAGGATGAAGGGTAGAGAGGATGAAGGGTTGAGAGGATGAAGGGTTGAGAGGATGAAGGGTAGAGAGAGATGAAGGTTGGGGAAAATGAAGACTCATATTCATCGTTGAACAATCACCGAAGATTCGTCCACGCATGTGTGCATCCTCCTGAAGATTGAACCCACGTTTCAACATTCTCTGGCAACTCATAGTCACCTATAGATTTTCCAATCACCTAAACGATTTAACCTGTTGTTGCGCTGTCTAGCCACCCTAAGAACATTCTCTGAAATCTCACCTCTGTGTTCCTGAAGGTGGGTATTCTGCGGTGGGAGGCGAAGCGCGGCCCTCGGGCCATGAAGATGGAGCGCATGGAGGGAAGGCGGTTGTCGTAGCCGTGCATGCCCCCATCCCATGCTGACGAGTGGTGGTATACCACCGAGTAGCCCTCATCTGCCAGCGCCAAGATAGCCTGGCAAAAGCGGAAATGGTTAAGGGTGAGAGGCGTTGTAGAGAGATTAGGAGGAGCTTGGGTAGATACAACATGCAGCTCGGACAAAAGATGTGACTTATCACACACAATAAGAAGATGGTTCGATACGTTACGCAGATTGTCACTCTGACCAGACAACGAGCTGTGAAGAATCGTTAAGGAGTCATGCAAGATCAACACGAATCAATGCTCCCCCCCTCCATCGCCTTCCTGATCGCCCCCACCTCCACCACCACCACCTTTTGAGACGCCCTAGAACTTACTGGTATTCTGTCGCTTCCCGAAAACTCAAACTCCGCAGGAAACTCCTCCCTCAAATACACCTTCAGCGCCTCTCCATTCACAATGCCCCCCCCTTCAATCGCCCTCCTCATAGCCCCCACGACTGCTGCCGCATCCATCCGAAAGTCCTGGCCGGCAGACCCCGGGCGGCGTTGCGCGTCTGTTTGCGGGAGGAAGATGCCGAGAAGCGGGTAGCTGAAGTCGATCCAAGCGGGGGAGAGGCCGGGGATGAACGGCTCGAACTGCTCCAGGGAGATGACTCGCGATTTGCATGTGGCCAGCATGCCATGGTCGCTCACTAGCAGCAGATTCACATCGTTGGTCATGCTCCTATAAGGAAGTTGAGGGGGAGGGAATAAATTTGGGAAACGGGAAAGGATGTTGGGAGGGGGGCTTCAGAGGCAGGTGGAAGGGACGGAAGCTGCTGGCACATGCTTCTCAAAGGGGCTGAGAGACGGGAGAGGCCCGGGATGAACGGCTCGAATTGCTCCAGAGAGATGACGCGCGACTTGCATGTGGCCAGCATGCCATGGTCGCTCACTGGCAGCACATTCACGTCGTTGGTTATGCTCTTACAAGGAAGTTCATGGACGGAAAAGAGGGGGTGGGGTGGGGTGGGGGGGGGGTTGGACGGGAGGGAGTGGATGGAGGGGAGTTGACAGGGATGGGGGTCCATCAACGCGCTTCACAGCAGCAGCAACCAGAGGCGTGTCCGGGCCTCCCTTGAACCCGCCCATTCGTCTCTCCCACTCTCGTCTGCTCTCTCCCCACTACCACCACCACCAGCTCCCACCTTACCTTCCCGCTGCCTCACCGCACCTGCCATCCATCCAGCCCAGTCAAAAGTCGCCCCAGCATGTCATCAACGCGCTTCACAGCAGCAGCAACCGGAGGCGTGTCCGGGCCTCCCTTGCACCCGCCCATTCGTCTCTCCCACTCTCGTCTGCTCTCTCACCACCACCAGCCCCGACCTTACCATCCCGCTTTTGAGAATTCTCAGAAGCTCTAACCTTACCTCCCCGCTGCCTCACCGCGCCTGCCATCCATCCAGCCCAGTCAAAAGTCGCCCCAGCATGTCATCAATGCTCTTCACAGCAGCAGCGACCAGGGACGTGTCCGAGCCTCCCAGGTGCGCAGCCTCCTATCGCCCCACTCTATTCCGTATACCCCACCCACTCACCTCCGATCCAAGGTGACTTTTGAGTCAACTCAAAACGAGGTGACTTTTGAGTCGACTCAAAAGTGACCAGGGGCGTGTCCGAGCCTCCCAGGTGCCCACCCTCCTATCGCCCCACTCTATTCCGTATACCCCACCCACTCACCTCTCATCCAGCCCCGTTAACAGGCGCGCCAGCATGCCATCAGCGCGCTTTACTGCCTCAGCAACCAGCGGCGTGTCCGTGCCTCCCAGGTAGTCACTTTCATCACCCATCTCACCCGCTTACCTACCTCTGGTCCAGCCCTGTCAAGAGGCGCGCCAGCATGCCATCAACGCGCTTTACTGCCTCAGCAACCAGCGGCGTGTCCCGGGCATCCCTTGTGGCCCTCCCATCTGTCACTCTCGCCCTCTCCCCACTCCCACCCACTCACCTTTGATCAAGCCTTGTCAAGAGGCGCCCTAGCATGCCATCGACCCGCTTCACAGCAGCAGCAACCAGCGGCGAGTCCGGGCCTCCCAGGTAGTCACTCCCATCGGCCATCTCACCCGCTCACCTCTGATCAAGCCCTGTCAAGAGGCGCCCTAGCATGCCATCGACCCGCTTCACAGCAGCAGCAACCAGAGGCGTGTCCGGGCCTCCCAGGTGCCCACTCTCGTCTGGCTCCTCCAAGTAGAGTGAGAGGAAGGAGGGGCGGAGGGGCGCAGGCAGGTCCAGCCATGCCAGCACCTGGTCCACTCGCTGTGTGAGGGGGAGGGAGAGGGGGGGGGAGTGGGGGTGAGGGGGCCAGGAGGAGACGTGAGTGGACGAAAGGACCTCTCTTGTGGCCACTTTCATCGGGCTTGTCTAGGTAGAGCGATTTTTGAGTCGACTAAAAAATCGCCTCATCACTTTCATCATCTCATCACTTTCATCGTCCCATCACTTTCATCGCCTCGTCGCTTTCATCGGGCTCGTCGAGGTAGAGCGATGATGGCGCGAGGGAGGGGGGACAGAGGGAAGAGGGAAGGTCCGGCCACAGCAATCCCTGGTCTACTTGCTGTGTGGGGAGGTCCGGCCACAGCAATCCCTGGTCTACTTGCTGTGCGGGGAGGTGCCAGCAGGTTAGCTTACCAGCAGGAATTAGTCAGATCAGACACGCATGGTGGTCGTTTTTGAGGCGCCTCAAAAACGACCTCAATTCTGTGCGGGGAGGTGCCAGAAAGTCAGCTAACCAGCAGGCAATAGTCAGACACGCATGGTCAGACACGCATGGTCAGACATGCACCCTTCCCTCCCCCCCATCTCTCCATCTTCCCCCTCTTGGTCCCCCCCTCCTCACGCCTTCCACCCCCACCAACCTGTTCAAATGGCATCGACTCGTTGTATTGCAGGCAGTAGTCTGACGGGCACGGCCAATCAGGTCGCGACACGTCAGAACCCGGCCAAAACACTGTTGCCGCCTGCAAGCCCTGCAAAAGTAACAACCAGAAAAGCAGAAAGCGAAAGGCCGACAGGGGAGAGGGGAAGAAGGGGGGATGGGCGAAGGGGAAAGGGGGAAAAAGGGGAAAAAGGGAAGGGGAGACGGGTGAAAGGGGGGAAGGGGAGAAGGGGCATTGGGGAAGGGAGGAAGGAGAGAAGGAGGCAATGTGGAATGGGGGAAGAGGGGAGGGGAGGAAAAGTGAGAGGAAGGAGGGAAGGCTGGAAAGGGGGAAGGCGTGAACAAGTGAGAGTAGTCTAAAAAAATCGTCTTAATGCTCTCCGGCTAGAACAAGTGGCTGTGGGACCAGTTGAAATCGCACCTGGTCCGAACCCCTTCAACCCCTCACCCTGCCGGTTCACTGTGGCCCAGATGGGTTCGCCCAGTCATCAAATGGAGAGACACGATGGCCCACGCCCCTTACATCTCCCTCTCCTGTTGCTCCCTTCTTCAACGCCCTTCCCCTTCCCCTCACCTGCCGGTTCACTGTGGCCCAGATGGGTTCGCCCAGCCATCAAATGGAGAGAAACAGGTGCAGTGGCTGGCAGGAAGGGGAAGGAGTTGGCAACTATGACTACTTTTGAGGCGTCTCAAAATCCCTTCCCCTCACCTGCCGGTTCACAGTGGTCCAGATGGGTTCGCCCAGCCACCATCTCGGGTCGACATTCCCAGGCGAGAACACGTCGCTGTGGTTGGAGGGGAGGCGGAACTTTGTTTGCCAGAATACCCCACACCCCTTGCCTTTCCCTCTCCTGTTTCATTCCCTCTTCAACGCCCTTCCCCTTCCCCTTACCTGCCGGTTCACAGTGGTCCAGATGGGTTTCGCCCAGCCACCATCTGGGTTCAACATTCCCAGGCGAGAACAACGTCGCTGTGGTTGGAGGGGTTGTGGAGCTTGTTGGTGTTGATTCCCCACACCCCTGACCTTTCCCCCTGCCCTCCCCACCCCCTCACCTGCCGGTTCACAGTGGTCCAGATGGGTTCGCCCAGCCACCATCTGGGGTCGACATTCCCTGGTGAGAACACGTCGCTGTGGTTGGAGGGGAGGCGGAACTTGTTGGCGATGATGCCATGCGATGCAGGGAGGAGGCCCGTTGCCATGGAGTGGTGCGAGGGGAAGGTGAGCGAGGGAAAGACGGGCAGCATGCCATGCTCTGCGAATGTACCTTCTGCCAGCATCCTGAGGGACAGTGCAAATGGGGGAGGGTGGAGAAAGGGGTTGGGGAGCAGGCCCGTGGCCATGGAGTGGTGCGAGGGGAAGGCTACGGAGGGGAAAACGGGTGGCATGATAGCGACCCGTGCTCTGCGAATGTTCCTTCAGCTAGCATCCTGATGTGCAGGTGGTATAGAGCAGAGTACCATCTTAAAGCCGACCAAGTGCGGGCTGGCCACCCATGCATGTGTTTCCTTCCACTAACTCCCCATGCGTAGGCGGATGGGTTGTGTCCGCTTTAAGATGGTACCCATGTCGCAACCCATCAGAGGACACGAGGATCTCTGTAGGCTGCCCTCCCAGACTTGTCCTCCCATGCGTGCCCTTTCACACCCCCCCCCAACCTATTCAGATGAGTAGTGTAGGCTTTAAGATGGTACCCGTGTCTGAACCCATCAGAGGGCACGAGGATCACTGTGGGCTGCCCTCCCAGACTTGTCCTCCCATGCGTGCCCTGACATGCCTGCCCGCCATGCTTGCCCTTCCACACACACCAGCCAACCTGTTCAAATTCGGTGCGTTGGCTTTGAGGTCGTACCCATGTCGAACCCGTCACCGTGGGATGCCCTCCCAGCACGCCTGTGCTTCCATGCATGCATGCCCTCCCAGCGCGCCTGTGCTTCCATGCATGCATGCCCTCCCAGCGCGCCTGTGCTTCCATGCATGCCCTCCCAGCGCGCCTGTGCTTCCATGCATGCCCTCCCAGCGCGCCTGTGTGCTGTGCTTCCATGCATGCCCTCCCAGCGCGCCTGTGCTTCCATTCCATGCATGCCCTCCCAAACCTGTCTCCCACACCTTCCGCCGACCTGTTCAAATTCGGTGTGTCCGCTTTCAGGTGGTAACCGTGCCTGGACCCATCATAGGACCCAAGGAGGATCACTGTGGGCTGCGCTCCCATGCCTCATCTTCCCACACTTTACCTTCCCACACCTTTCTCCTACCTGTTCAGATTCGGTGTGTCAGCCTTGAGGTGGTACCCGTGCCTGAACCCGTCAAACGACACGAGGATCACTGTGGGCTGCCCTCCCAGCGCGCACCTTCCCTGCCTGCCTGGCCAATCCTATGCCACACACCGTCTTCCTACCTGTTCAGGTGTGGACTGTCGGCTTTCAGGTGGTACCCGTGCCTGAACCCGTCAAAAGACACGAGGATCAACGTGGGCTGCCCTCCTAGCGCGCCTGGCCACCCATGCTTGCCCTTCCACACACCCACGCCTACCTGTTCAGACTTGGAGTGTCGGCTTGAGGTGGTACCCATGTCTGAACCCGTCAAAGGACACGACAATCACCGTGGGCTGGCCCCCCATGGCTGCCCTCCCATGCGTGCCCTCCCATGCGTGCCCTCCCATGCGTGCCCTCCCATGCGTGCCCTCCCATGCGTGCCCTCCCATGCGTGCCCTCCCATGCGTGCCCTCCCATGCGTGCCCTCCCATGCGTGCCCTCCCATGCCTGCCCTCCCATGCGTGCCCTCCCATGCGTGCCCTCCCATGCCTGCCCTCCCATGCCTGCCCTCCCATGCCTGCCCTCCCATGCCTGCCCTCCTACACTTACCACACTTCCCAGACGTGGCCCTGTACCTGTTCAGATTCGGAGAGGCCAGCCTTGAGGTGGTACCCATGTCTGAACCCATCAAACGACACAAGGATCACCGTGGGCTGCCCTCCCATGTCTGCCCTCCCACACTTGCTACACTTCCCACACGTGCCCCCTTACCTATTCAAATTCGGTGTGTCAGCTTTCAGGTGGTACCCGTGTCTGAACCCGTCAAACGACACGAGGATCACCGTGGGCTGCCCGTCCAGCGCGCCTGTGGGGGAGGGCGGAGGGCCCCCGCCCCCGTCAAATGCGGAGGAGCAGGAGGCGTGCGAGTGGGACGTGAGGAAGATGGCGAGGGCGAACCCCAGGACCACTGGAGGGCGGGGTGGAGAGGGGTGGGATGGGATGGGATGGGATGGGATGGGATGGGATGGGATGGGATGGGATGGGATGGGATGGGATGGGATGGGATGGGATGGGATGGGGTGGGATGGGATGGGATGGGATGAGATGGGATGGGATGAGAGGAGTGGAACAGCGTGAGAGGCAAGGATTGGGGGGAGGGCTTTCCTCGTACGTCCAGCGCGGGGGAGCGGGAGCGGACAGGTATCAGACGCGGACTTGAGAAGAACGCGGCGGCCATGGCCATCGTGGCGAACGGCCAGGTCGGGCTTGCAGGCATGTGCTGTGCGCGAGGAAGTCCGCTCCCGGCATCATGGATTAGTGGTCGTTGCTAAAAGAGCAGGCAAATCAGGCTGGCAGGCTGGCAAGAAGCTGACCTGAGAAGAACGCGACGGCCATGACCATCGCAGCGAACGTCCCGAGCCGTCCCGAAAGGATCGAACGACGAGACTGTTTATGGCGGTGACCGACATACACGTCATCCTCCACGCTTTCCACGTCATCATCGCTGCCACTGCAGTCGCCATCGGCCTCCCGCTTCTCCTCGTTTGGAATTAAGCTGTGCTCCACCGGACTAGGAGACGGGCTGGATCCCGATAATCCCGCCGGCATTTGCGCTTTGCTTAGCATAGCTAGCTGCTCGGAACTTTTCGGTGTGGACATGATTTTTCTAATATATTGTACAATGAATATGTATGAAACAGATGCTGTGGAACGTATAATACCGAGTCAGCTGTTTTGTTTAGAAAATCGTAGTGGCGATGGTCACAGTGAGTTTTGAGGCGTCTCGAAACCGTTGTGACAGCTATAGTCTCAATGCCGTAATATTTTACAGCTACACGAGAGACAAGCTAGGTGAACCCTTCGAGACGTCTCGGAACCCGCAATAATATGCAGATTTACGGGAGGTGGAGATAACACTTCCAGTCTTGCCACACCATCAGACACAATTCAGCCTTGGCACGGATCCACCATGGACCCAGCGGAGGGGAAAGAGAGACCAAGAAACGAGGAGCCAAGTCAGCCGAGTTGTTGTAACCAATCAGGTCAAAGAGAATCTAAAGTCGCATCAAGGGGACGGTGTTACCTTGGTTTCGGACCTTGGGATCTCCAACAGAGGCGAACACCATAGACGAACTCAGCGAAGCACTCTCCAGGCTTCCATGACGAACTCCTGCCGTCTGTCACGAAAGCCGAGGCGAGAACGGACGAATTATTTCATAAAAGCGACGTCCAACGACTGCGTGCAAAGCAAAGTAACGCTTGGCATTCACTCGCAGGGCTAGCAGAGCCACAAAAGTCAACCTGAAGCTTTCCGATCCTTTCACGAAAAGCTTGTTTCGTCAGGGCGCATTGTTTCGACGAAAAGCTTTCCGATCCTTTCACGAAATAAAGTACCCAGTTAACTCACTCGTTAACCAAAAATTCTCGCCAAACATTCTTTCTCTTCCAACACTGCTCGTCTCTCGTCTCCCCCCAACAACGACTACACAACTGTTTCCTGGTGGTACAGTACTTCAACAAATCACATATGTATTTGCTCCACATCAGATACGTGTCCTGGCATCACTGCTTTCATACCGACACACTCACTATCGCGAATAGTCAATCCAGCGAGTAATCAGCAGATGATGCCGGCAGCTAAGAGCACTACCTATCGGCGATCGCGACTCGGCCAGCAGGCTTCTGACGTCAGCACCCAACCGATCGCCGAGGGCAGCAGCAAGAGCAAGAGCGCTGACGTCAGCACGAGCGCGAGAGCGAGGGACAGCGATGGCACCGCGGCGAAAGTGGCGGAGTACGAGCGATTTGTGGAGGAACGATTGAAAGTGGACTTACAGGCAGCGATGGAAGACAGGTGCGTGAGTGTGTGGGTATTATTGAGGCAGCTTGTAAAGGGGAACCGGTGGCGAAGGTAGCGGAGTACGAGCGGTTCGTGGAGGAGCGGTTGAAAGTGGATTTACAAGCAGCGATGGAAGATAGGTGCGTGTGTTATACTGAGACAGCTTGTAACGGGGATATGGGGGCGGAGGTGGCGGAGTACGAGCGGTTCGTGGAGGAGCGGCTGAAGGTCGATTTTCAGGCAGCGATGGAGGACAGGTGCGTGTGCGCGTGTTTGTATGCCATTGCTGCCGCTTATCGAAATGTATGACTGGGAAGGTAGGGAGGGAAAAAAAAGGGGGGGAGGAGCTGCTACGCAGCGAGGGAGCAAGTCGAATTTGACGAGCATCCTTGTATGACGCTGGAGGGAGCTTGCGTGCAACGAGGTCCTGATTTGCTCCTGTTCTGCCTATACGCTGCTTGGTCGACTCCTGGGAGTCTGATTCGCTGGTTGGCCCTCGCCAAGTTCAGATGCCACCCCGCGTCCTTGGATCAGAGTTCGCATGGGAATTCACATCAGAACAAGACTAGGCTACTTTGTGGTGATTGTGATGAAGGAGACATGAATAGGCATCCGTGTGTGATTGTGATGAAGGAGACATGAATAGGCATCCGTGTGTGATTGTGATGAAGGAGACATGAATAGGCATCTGTGTGTGATTGTGATGAAGGAGACATGAATAGGCATCCGTGTGTGATTGTGATGAAGGAGACATGAATAGGCATCCGTGTGTGATTGTGATGAAGGAGACATGAATAGGCATCCGTGTGTGATTGTGATGAAGGAGACATGAATAGGCATCCGTGTGTGATTGTGATGAAGGAGACATGAATAGGCATCCGTGTGTGATTGTGATGAAGGAGACATGAATAGGCATCCGTGTGTGATTGTTGCGCTTCTATTCACGCTGAGACCTCATGGGCCATTCATGTCTCCTTCTATGCCGATTCTGGTGCCTTTGTGTGCTGTGACAATGCGTGTGGGTTTGTGAAGGCATGTGTGCTGTGACGTATGTGTGTGCGTGCATGTGTGCACGTGTGAGTGATCGTGTGCGTGTGAGAATGTGTGTGCGTGTTCGAGTGCTTGTACGTGTGTGTATATGTGTGTGTGTGTGTGTTTGTGTGTGTGTGTGTGCGTGCGCGCGTGCGTGCGGGCGTGCGTGCGTGCGTGTGTGTGTGTGTGTGTGTGTGTGTGTGTGTGTGTGTGTGTGTGTGTGTGTGTGTGAGTGTGCGTGCCCGTGCGAGAGTGCATGGCGGTATCCGCAGGCACAAGGTCCAAGAAGAAATCCAAGTCTTGTACGCTCTTTCTTCCCCTCAAATCCTCTCGCCTCTCCTTGGAGTTGCAGGGTGTTTCTGAGAATTCTCAAAAACACCCTGCAAGTACACCTGTTTACTAATAACAGCACCTGCAAGTACAATGCAAGTACAATGCAAGTACAATGCAAGTACAATGCAAGTCTAGTGCGCTCTCGCTTCCCCTCCCCTCCCCCTTCTCCCCCACCCTCTCTCCTGCCCCCCCCTTTTCCACCGATCCCTGCCTTGCCAGTTTTTTTCCCTTTTTAGGGTTGCGTTGTCTACTGCATATACATCATAGCATGGCAAATTGTATATTCTAGACTGCCTCAAGCCCGATTCTTGCATTTTTTCGCACGTATTGCATTCCCATCTATTGTCCCATCATACTCGATTCGCTCTCAGTACTTCCTTCATTCATCCTCAATGTGTGCTATCCATGTCACACACAATACATGATCCATTCAGCATGAGTCATCATACATGATGTTTTATCCTCGTTACAGTGAGGAGCTGGTGCGCAATATCGAGGCGCTGGAGGAGAATGGAGTGGAGGAGATGAGGGCGATGGTCAACCTGGGGGGGGAGACGTGTTCGTGCAGGCAGACGTGTGAGTGGGTGGGTGTGGGGATGAGAGGTGCGCAGATGGGTTGGGAGAGGTGTAGCGCTAGTTCCAGGAGTGGAGGAGATGAGGGAGATGGTCAACTGGGGGGGAGCGGTGTTTGTGCAGGCAGACGTGTGAGTGGATGGGTGTGTGGCTGTGTGAGGGAGGGGAATTGGGGGGACGTGTGCTGATGGTTGAGGAGGGGGAGAGAAATTCATTACTGTGCTGGGGGACATGCATTTGTGTCAGTGAGGCTGGGGTTTCATGTAGAGTTCACTGGCTTGACTCTGAAGATGCTGTTGACCCTGTTGACCCTGTTGACGACTCCCAGATACGATCACAGATTTGTCTCAGTGCGCCTGGGCTTCCACGTGGTGTTTTACCGGCTTAACTCCAGAGATGCTGTGACTCTGTTGACCCTGTTGACCTGTTGACTCCCGTTGACTCGCATCGACCACAGGCCAGACACGTCGCACATGTTCACCTCAGTGGCGCTGGGCTTCCCAAGTAGATTACACCCGGTTTATCCTTGACTTTATTGACTCCCATTGACCACAGGCCAGACACGTCGTACATATTTGTCTCACTGGGGCTGGGCTTCCACGTGGAATTCACCCGCCTTGACTCTCTTGACTCTGAAGATGCTGTTGACGCTGTTCACCTTGGTGACTCCCGTTGACTCCCATTGACCGCAGCCCGGACACGTCGCACATATTCGTGGCAGTGGGGCTGGGCTTCCACGTGGAGTTCACCCGCCTTGACTCTGAGGGCTCTGTTATCATGTTGACCCTGTTGACTCCCGTTGACCACAGGCCTGACACGTCACACATATTCGTGGCAGTAGGGCTGGGGTTCCACGTGGAATTCAATCAGTTTCACTCGGGGAACATGTCATTTTCCTAAACCCTATTGACTCCTGGCCAGACACATCACACATATTCGTGTCGGTGGGGCTGGGCTTCCACATGGAGTTCACCCGTCTTGACTCTGAAGATTCTGTTGACTCTGTTGACCCTGTCAACTCCCGTTGACTCCCATTGACCACAGGCCGGACACGTCACACATATTCGTGGCAGTGGGGCTGGGCTTCCACGTGGAGTTCACCCGCCTTGAAGCCAAGGAGTTTGCCGCCTCCAAGGTCGAGCATTTGAGAAAGTGAGTGGCGGTGATGGTGCTTCACACAGCAACGGGACGTGATGTATGTATCATGACAAGCGTGTGATTTTATCGTTGAATTCTGCCCAGTTTTTTTTACCCTTCTTAACATCCCTCTTTTCATGTATAGTAAATTTTATTCTTTCCTCTATTCTTCTCCATACCTCCCCGCCCCCACTCCCCACCCCCCATCCTGCTCCCACTTCATGCTTCAGCCCCCAAACCCCATTGCTTATAGTGGAAAGAACTAGTAACCCCCTGCCATCCCCCTCCCCACTTACTCAGTTCCCCTCCCCATACCCGTTCCTCCCTTGACGAGTCAAAGATCCCCAATTTTGCATGGTGACTATGTGCATGGTGACTATGTGCATGCAGGCAAGTTGCACGGCACACAGAGAGAATATCATCCATTAAAGCCCACATTAAGCTGGTGAGCATTGGGTTGGGCGGGGCTGCTTACGGTACTCAAACTGGGTTGGGTGGTGTGGTGACTGTTGGGTCGATTAAAAAACGCAGGGTGCATGGTATCATCCATTAAAGCCCACATCAAGCTGGTGAACATTGGGCTGGGCTGGGCTGCTTTATGGTACTCAAACTGGGGTGTTTGGGTGATGTGAATGTTGGGTCGTTTTAAAAAAAAACAGGGTGCATGGTACACGGAAAGAATATCATCCATTAAAGCCCACATCAAGCTGGTGAGGAATGACTAGGCTTGGCGGGGCTGCTTTATGGGACTCAAACTAGGGTGGTTGGGTGGTGTGACTGTTGGGTCGATTAAAAAAGGCGGGGTGCGTGACACAGAAAGAATATCATCCATTAAAGCCCACATTAAGCTGGTGATCACAGGGTGGCTGCTGATGAACAGACTTGAGGTCCCGGGGTGTCCTCCCTTGGGTGAGGCCCTGCTTCGTTCAAGTCTTGATGTGCGTGTTGAGATGAGGCCCCTTCGGTCCTCGCGTTTTCTTGTGATTCGTCTCTTGGCGTTTCGTCTCTTATGGCATTTGATTTCAAGTCTTTCTGATGTTTCGCCTTTTTTTTCGCTCATGGCTGTGGGCAGGTGGTTGAAGGCGTTCGAGAGCTTCTCAACATTTCAGCTGAAGATTCATGAATTGTGACCACCAGACCAGATGATGTATGGTAGTAGTTCTTTGGTATTCTCAAGAATAGTCCACCAGAGGTGACTTCGAGACACATCAGAAGCTGCTCTGCTCACCATACGGTATCAGCTGACGACTCATCATGGCAATCAGCCATGTTGACTAGACAGGCAGCAGGCTGGGTTGAAAGAGTTCCGAGGCTTGGAGTGAAGTAAGGAGTTGTGCTGACTGAGAGATGCAGCTGGGATGTTGGTGCATGGGTAGTGGGTGAATGGGGTGTAATGGTGAATGGGTTGTAATGGTGAATGGGTTGTAATGGGGTGGTGGATGGATGTTCGAATGCAGCTTGCACTAGATTCTGCTGTACATAAAATGCATCGGCGCGATAGCAACAAGGGATAGTTAACTGCACCTCCTAAGGGGCAACTCACCACAGGCTGAACTAAGAAATATGATATTGAAAAACATGATAGAAGTGTGATGCTTTCATGATGGAGAACAGCATCATTTAGTAAATCAAGATGGCTAGGGGCAATAGCAAAAGAATCAGAACAAAATCCAGGGGGCGTATGGTAGTATTGTCCAGTATTAGTGTTCAAATAATTTGGACTCACCATCATGCACACAACACAACGAATTTGGAAGCTGAGTTGCAACTAGCGTACGGTGGTCCAAATACATTGATACGGAAGAAGAGCTGAGGACCTGGGTTGCTGTTTCTAAGCACGGACATACAGAAGCTTCGAATAGGGACAAGAATTTGGTGGACGAAAAGCACTCTGCTGTGCCTCCTCTTTGAGGTGACAAAAGGTGAAAGAGCATCAAATAGACACTGCGGTGCCAGACATTTCGGGTCCTGTCAGTAACAATATAGAAATATGATGCGGGGTGCTGGGAGGATACGGACGAGGATAGATTCTCCAGCCGTCATGGTCTTCGCACTAATAGTTCATTTGAGCCATACGCATTGGTAGTGCATGCTTATGCGCGAGCCATAGCCATTGCTTCTTGGCGAGGGGTATGAGCGAGAACCTGGCTACTAGTTTCAGTAACAGATGCTTACAAATGAAGGGCACCTATACACCAAAGCTAGAAACACGCTCAAGCGCCGGGGGTGAAGTTGGTGGCATAGGCCCAGGCGTTGTTGACGGTGGGGTCAGCCAGGTGGTCGGACAGGTTCTCCAGGGGGCCCTTGCCGGTGACGATGGCCTGCACGAAGAAGCCGAACATCGACACCATGGCGAGGCGGCCGTTCTTGAGCTCCTTCACCTTGAGCTCAGCGAGGGCCTCGGGATCGTCAGCCAGACCCAGGGGGTCGAAGGCACCGCCGGGGTACAGGGGTCCTCAACCTCTTGGAAGCCCTCAAGGCCACCCACGCGGTAGCTCTCGACGGCACCCATGAGGATGACCTGGGTGGCCCAGATGGCCAGGATGGACTGCGCGTGGATCAGGCTGGGGTTGCCGAGGTAGTCAAGGCCACCCTCGGAGAAGATCTGAGCACCGGCCTTGAACCACACAGCCTCGCCGAACTCGACGCCGTTGTTGGCGAGGAGCTCGGGGGTCAGGCAGCCGAGGGCACCGAGAAGAGCCCAGCGAGCGTGGATCACCTGATGATAAAGCAACAAAGGAGCTCGAATCAGGTAAGGAACATATTTCGAAATGGTGATACATGCATAGAACGAAGATACAATTATTGCATGCGTTTAAATCGCAACAAAGCAACGCACCTCGAGCTCGCGGTTCTTGGCGAAGGTCTCGGGGTCAGCGGACAGACCCGCGGTGTCCCAGCCGTAGTCACCGGGGTACTCGCCGGTCAGGTACGACGGGGGGGAGGAGAACGGGCCCAGGAACAGGTTGCGGTCGGGGCCGTAGAAGGCGCTGCTGGGAGCCGCCTTGGCGGTCTTCCTCATGGTCACACGGGCCTCGACATTGTTCACCTTGGCGGCGAGCTCAGCGCTCTGACCGACGAAGGTGGACGGGAGCACAGCGGCGTTGGCGAGAGCGGCCATTGTCGACTGTGTAAAAGTGTACAACTAAAAGTTGTGTAGGAACCTGGAATGTTTCTGTCGCTGACTTGGAGATTGTGAGAAGACCATCAACATTTGAAGATTTGCGAATTTGGAACGGACCAGGGGGATCACTGCCTGAGGTATGCGGTTGGATGCGGTGAGGTGGGGTGTTCAATGGGAGGAGGAAAGCAGGTGGATGAGGTTGGTGCTTGGCTAGGCGCTGAAAGGTTGGGGACTGCGTGTAGTCCCGAATCCTGATTGGCCGACAATCGCCAGAGGGAACCGCTGGTTGCTTCAGGGTTGGATGGCTTCGATCCGAATCACGAGCGCTATGCGTGCACGACGCGCCAGGCTCATCCTGTTGCCTGATCGCGCATCTGGATAATCAAATTCCACCAATGGCGGAGGTTGACGTGGTCCCATCCCAATAAGGTTGGGCAATGTACACCCTCATCTGGCTGAGAAATCAGGGGCTACCAATGGCTAATGTTGATTTGGTTTGGTCCCATCCCAACGAGGCTGAAGACATTGCCCTTCCTATTACATGCGCCGTTTATAATCGAGATAAACTCTGTCACATAATCCGAACACTTTCATTCGGGGAAATAAAGTACCGTATGTGGGATTCATAGTTGGTTATTAAGAGAAGCCATGCACTACTCCAAATGATTCATCACATCCCATCATGAAATTGAATGGTATCACCAATTGCCCTCCTCGTCGCCCCCACAACGGCCGCCGCATCCACCTCTTGAGACGTCACACCAAACTCACCGGTATTCTGTCGCTTCCCGGAAACTCAAACTCCGCAGGAAACTCCTCCCTCGGGTACACCTTCAGCGCCTCCCCATTCACAATGCCCCCGCCCTCTATCACAACACCATGGTTGTTGAGAGGCATGGCAACACCAGTGTCACTCAGTGACCTGCTGAATGAGTGAACAACTACTTCACTCAGTGATACAGTTGTTTCTTTCAAGAGCCCCATGATTACATCGATGGGTTTAGGAGGAGCTTATTGTCGTTGTCATGACGTGACTTGGGCAATGAGTGCCACGGTTGTCTCTTTGGACAGCCCCATGACTGCATCGATACCCCCCACCTGGAGAAACAGCACAGGGAATGATTGCCAGAAAGAGGAAAATACAGGGAAGAACATTGAAGCCGTACCAAAAAAGAGGAAGAAACGGGAAAGTGGGGTTGGGAGACAGACCCAACTTCAAAGCATAAAAACTAGGGCCATTTTAAATGCATTCCACATCCCTGCATCTCCTCTCATCACCTTCTTCATTCATGCGCCCATTCTTTCTTCGTGTAACTCGTCTTAGAATGGTTTTCCATTCCTCACCCGTTCACCTCTCCCCCCTCTCCTACCCCCTCCTTCCCCCCTCCCCCCTCCCTGTTCCCCACTGCCTTCTGCCCCCTCTTCCTGTCATCAGCAGCACTAGAATGCTCCCATGGCCCATCATCGCACCCCCTCTCCCCTCCCTTCTCTCTCCCTCCCCCTCACCATCTTCTCCACCAGCGGCGCCAGCAGGGGACGCTCCACCACCATCCCTCTGGCATGAGCCGTCACTCTCAAGTGCTCGCCAGACTCACCATTGCACCTCTCACATCTCCTCCTCCCACCTCTTCCCACTCCCCTAACCTCTTCCCCATCACCCCCCTCACCATCTTCTCCACCAGCGGCGCCACCTGAAAATGCTCCACCACGTGCCCTCCGGGATGAGGTAAGAGTCACTGAAAAATGCTCCATCACACCTCTACTCTCCCGACCCTCCCCCGTCATCCCTTGAGCCTCTCTCCTCTATCCGCTCCCCCCTCACCCATCTCACCATCTTCTCCACCAGCAGCGCCACCAAGGGATGCTCCACCATGAGCCATCACATAGAAGTTTCAATGCAATGACCCATCATTTGCATCATAGTCCTCTCTCTCTCCCTTCCCCCAATCCCCCTCACCATCTTCCCCACCAGCGGCGCCACCAGGGGATGCTCCACCATGAGCCCTCCGCCATGAGGCATCACTCATTTCCCCACTCCACTTCTCCCTCTCCCCTCTCCCCTTTCCCCTCTTCCCTTCCCCCAATCCCCCTCACCATCTTCTCCACCAGCGGCGCCACCAGGGGATGCTCTACCATGAGCCCTCCAGCGCAGTAGAAAATGTCGCCCTCTGCCACCTGGTGGGCATGTGGCACGGTGCAGAAGGATGCAGGGTGGTACAGTGAGGTGTGAGGTGCAGTGAAGTGGTGCAGCGGCGTACAGTGCGGTGGAGGGGGGCGACATGGCATGGCATGTCAAGCAGGAATTATTTTTTCTCTTCTCTTCATCAGCAGCGCCACCCGGCGCACTCAGAAACGCCTCCCTTTGACATGCGGGGTGATAGATCCAGAGCGGTGCAAAAGGGTGCGTTGCAGAGCGGTCCAAAAGGGTGCACTGCAAAAGGGAAGCGTTGCAGAGGCACTGAGCGGTTCGGTGAGTTTGGGAAATCAGTGGGGAACTGTTGCATCTTTCTAATAGACCGCAGCAATGACATGTCCACTCACCACCTGGTCAAGCACAGAATCAGGAATGGGCTGGATGTGAACATCTGGCACCACCTCTGCAACGTCTACTCCAGTGCTGCCGTCTGCCTGCCACCCAACACCTCGCCAAACTCATCCCTTTCCTCACACAATCAACCCGGACCCCTCTCGCATGTGACACACACTCCCACTCAGTGAGTGGCACTCACCAGCTGGTCGATCACAGAGTCAGGAATGGCCCGAAAGTAAACCTCTGCAACATCCACTGCTGCTGCCTGCTTGCCCGAGTTCAGATTCGTTATGAGAACTGCCCCTACAGTGCGGGCAGGCGCGCAAGAGTAGCCTCGGATGAACTCCCGAGCCTCAGCTTCGGAGAGAGGCTTCTCCAGAATCCGATCCTCATGCACCACCACCTGTGCAACGAACAAGAAACAATCAACCATCAAGCATCAAGCATCAAGCATCAAGCATCAAGCATCAAGCATCAAGCATCAACCATCAAGTATCAACCATCAAGCATCAAGCATCAACCATCAAGCATCAAGCATCAACACAAGCTGCATTTGCAAAGGACCCAATATGCTCCAGAATCCGATCCTCGTGCACCACCACCTGTGCAACGAACAAGGACGTACATACATGCATCATCACAGACTAAAGCATCCCCACCCCACCAGGAACCATCAACTGTCAACCACCAGTTGCATTTGATAGGACCCGGGCTTCTCGAGAATCCAATCCGCATGCACCACCACCTGTGCAACGAACGAGAACGTAAAAGCATGATCACCATAAACCATCAACAACAACTCCATATACACCACCACCTGTAAAACGAACGAGGGCGCACATCGTCACACGTAAAGGCATGAGCTGACTGGGCCCCAAACCCGCACTGCTCCACTGTCCAATGTGACCCTTGTGCCTGTCGTCTCTGCTGCAGGGTTCAATGTCAGCTTTTGCAAGAAGATTTCGAGCGAGGATTTGAGGAAGACGAGAACAAGAAACATGTGGATGTGTTGCGACAGAGAAGTGCTTAATACTCTTCAATTCAACTCAACCACAAACGCATGCGCGCGCGCACACACACGCAGAGTCACTCGCTCTCACTCACTCTTGCACAAACTCTTTCACACTCACTTTCTCACACTCACTCTCGTCACTACACTCCACTATACCTGGTCAGCAGTTATTAGCAAAGTTGGCACATCCGCACTTTCCGCGAAGGTTCGTCCCTCAGCCTTTAGCTTGGTTAGCAGGGCGTCTGCCTGATGGGGAGAGACACGTGGCACAAGATTATTGGATGGCAATCATTCGCTTGCGCGCCTCAGCAAATTAAAAACATCCTGAAATGAGAAGGCTGTTGACGAATGTTCATGCAACATAAGGGTTTGAGAGCCCACGCTTTACAGCATACAATCAATCGTACAGATACAAGAGCACTACTGTAGAAGGTTATATCTCACCTTGGCGCGAGAGAGGAGGGAGACAAGCTCGTTGGGGTCTGCACTTCGAATGGCCTCCTCGTCTATCCCTGGCTTCTGCATGCAGTGGCGTGAGCACCATCGCAGAGCAGAAAGAACAGAGCAGTATGAGTGAGAAGAGAGGAACAGGGCATGAGAGCAAGGGCCACACGAGAACCCACCCTTTCCTCTTTCTCAGACCACCTCACCTCACCCCTTCCACCCCTTCATGCCCTCCCAGCCTCCTTCCCATTCCTCTCCTTCGGTTACATTGAGGGCCGAGAGTATATTTCAAAGAGGCAGAGCGTTGTGTTCTCACAATTTAGTGATCTGCTGGGATCGCTTAACCACTTCACCCGCCTTCTAACGATGGGCACAAATGCCCTGATACAATCAACCATCCTATAAAGCACTGTGCAAGCGGCCATCGTTCTCCGTCTTTGAGCGAGACTTTCTGAAATTCTCAAAAGTAGGCTCCGCTCTGCCTCCTGCACGCGTTTTAGGCATCCTCGTTTCCGACCTTTAGTGTGATGTGATCAGACCACCCACCATGATCTCAAACGGCACGCCTATCTCCTGGAGCACCTGCTCCTGGCTCTGGTCCTCCTACTATACGCGTTTCAAGCATCCCCGTTTGCAACAGTTAGTGTGATGAAAGCACCCACCATGATCTCAAATGGCACGCCTATTTCCCGCAGCACCTGCTGCCGGCTTTGTGATGACGATCCCAGAATAATCTGCCACGACATGGAAGCACGGAGCGTGGAGGGGTGGTGGCGGGGTGGGGGAGTGGAGAGCGGGTGAGAGCTTTTCCAAACCTTCCCGAAGCACCTGCTGCCGGCTTTGTGATGACGATCCCAGAATGATCTGCCACGGCATGGAAGCACGGAGCGTGGAGGGGTAATAGAGGACCAGAAATACATTTGATTGATTCCCAGCATTCCTGCAGCACCTGCTGCCAGCTGTGTGACGACGATCCCAGGATGATCTGTAACCAGATAGATGGCGGAGCATGGAGGGGTGGTGGATGGAGCGAGGGAGAGCCTTTCAGTTTACTCAGGACCTTCCCCCAGCACCTGCTGCCGGCTGTGTGACGACGATCCCAGGATGATCTGTAACCAGACAGATGGCGGGGCATGGAGGAGTGGTGGATGGAGCGAGGGAGAGCCTTTCAGTTTACTCAGGACCTTCCCCCAGCACCTGCTGCCGGCTGTGTGACGACGATCCCAGGATGATCTGTAACCAGACAGATGGCGGAGCATGGAGGGGTGGTGGATGGAGCGAGGGAGAGCCTTTCAGTTTACTCAGGACCTTCCCCCAGCACCTGCTGCCAGCTGTGTGACGACGATCCCAGGATGATCTGTAACCAGACAGATGGCGGGGCATGGAGGAGTGGTGGATGGAGCGAGGGAGAGCCTTTCAGTTTACTCAGGACCTTCCCCCAGCACCTGCTGCCGGCTGTGTGACGACGATCCCAGGATGATCTGTAACCAGACAGATGTCGGGGCATGGAGTGATGTAGGTTACTAGCCTACATTGCTCTGTATTTCTGGTTATATATTCTAGATAGCCTCAGGCAGTTGACGGGTCAAGCATGAGGAGAATGCTGCACGGGAAAAGGAGACCCTGACGCGTCGTTAACTGATAGCAACGTAGATTGCTTCCTACCGACTCCTACTCATAGCGCGTTCTACCTGGCAGTTCTTCATGGTTTCTCTTTTGAGTCTACTCAAAAGTCAGTACCTACGGAACTCGCTTCCTTCCTAACAAGTCCTACTCAAAGCGCGTTCTATCTGGCAGTTCTTCATGGTTTCACTTTTGAGTCGACTCAAAAGTCAGTACCAACGGAATTTGCTTCCTTCCTAACAAATCCTACTCAAAGCGCGTTCTACCTGGCAGTTCTTCATGGTTTCTCTCCACTCAAATGCAGGCGGCTCAACCTCGATCCCCGCGGCTCGCACGCGAATTCGTCTCGTGGCGCTATGAGCTTGAGAACAGTAGCGAGGATTAACGACGATTGTAGTTGAGAGTAAAGATGCTGAAGAGAGATCGAAGCTTCTGGGAGACGGAATGTGGCAGCGGAAGGTGCGACTGACAGGAAATATAGCTACGTTACGCTGGGATTGGGCGGGAAAATTGCGGGGCAATGGCTGCCGGAACCTAGATAGTACCGCCATGGACCAAGTGATGGTGGCTTGTTAGAATTAGGAACTATCTGCTCTGCTTCTAATTTGATCAACCACGAGACAATTGCACAGATTTGGTTTCGCTAGAAACACTATTTTACCGCTCGTCTTTCAGCTCTGATGAAGGATTACACTGTAGTTCGACTGAAGCTGTAATGCTGCAACAGCTCCTAGCAAGTATGAATTTCCCGCTCATTTTGTATAAGCACAATATTTACAGAAGATCACCCCACCTATCCCCCCAGAAACTGCCGCAGAGATCCTGGGGCCTCTCTGCATATGCAACCTCGATATGCTCCCGCTGGAAAGTACAAAACAATCGGGACCGTCCGATCCGTCACTCTCACCAGAGTTCTGTAGCCTCCATTCGCTGAGATCGGAATCCACTGCCGCCAGAATCCTAAATTCTCTGCCTTGAAGCCTGCGCAGGAGCATAGCTTGTGCTAGCTTATTGAGTTGTGCTTAGTCAGTAGCATAGCGGAACATCAATCGAGTCGGGGTGATTTTCCTTCTGAGCCAGCGACACACTCCATCTCGGCCTGGACATTACGCTGGTGCCGTACATTCTATCCTCGTTCCGCCAGACTCTTATTCGGATGAGGTATGAACGGACTCGAGAGGCTGTAATAGTCGATCCATCACCAGCTTTGTTCTAACCGTTGAAGTGCACTGTCGAAAATGAGATAGGATTGGACTTGAGACGTCCATGAGCACCCAAAGACCGGATTCAGTTTTGCAAAGGAGATAAGTACGGACTTGAGAGTAAATGGGAGTTTAGATTCGGCGTGAGGAGTATTTACGCATGGTCTACTTGAAAGCCTTACAGATGAAGCTTAGATACGATGAGAAGCCAGCAGCAACGGTAGCAGATTGATGCTGATAAGTTGATACATCAATGAGTGGAGGAGTTGGAACGCAGATTCTCATATTCCCTGCCCGCTCGTTGGTGCTCCAACTAGCACCAACTCGTTGGAGTTTCGTTACTAGCACATGCTTCACTGACATAATGCAATGTTACCTCATCAATGCACATGTTTTCCTTCCATACGACGCGCGCCTTATCGGCAAATTCGTGCTGTTCTGACTCTCCTTGTGTCTCACTCTCCGCACACCCTTCTTCGCGTCCTTGTTTCAGGTTCGCGTAGTGCCGTTCCAGCAATCGTGATCGCCTTTTCTCTGCACCGTTCGATCACCGTGTACTAACGAAGCGATCCGCTAGCAGCTACCTCCGATTTCACCAGATTCCAAAATCATCTCAGTCTCCGACAGTAGATTTTAGACGTTTCAAAGCCGGTTCCGCCTTGCCGTCGCTAACCAGATTCCGTCAGGCAGCCAGCCATGCGGCACGGCGTGCGGTCGTCGGGCACGTTCTCGGCGTCATGGAACTTGTGGATCATGGTCACCATCGCCGTCGTCCTCGTTTTCTTCGGCGCATGGGCCATCTTTTCCCCTTCTAACAGCGCAGTGAGTTCCCGTAGATACTGGAAAACGGATTATTCGATGTTCTCGGCGTCATGGAACGTGTGGATCATGGTCACCATCGCGGTCATCCTGGTCTTCTTCGGCGCGTGGGCCATCTTCTCCCCCACTAATAGCGCAGTGAGTTCCCGTAGACACTGTAGAACGGGTGATTTGATTGTTCTCGGCGTCATGGAACGAGTGGATCATGGTCACCATCGCCGTCCTCCTGGTCTTCTCCCCCCCTAATAGCGCAGTGAGTTCCTCTATACTCCTGAAACCGGGTGATTCGAGTGCTCTCGGCGTCATGGAACGAGTGGATCATGGTCACCATCGTCGTCGCCCTGGTCTTGTTCGGCGCAGTGACTTCCTCTACACTCCTGAAACTGGATGATTTGATTGTTCTCGGCGTCATGGAACGAGTGGATCATGGTCACCATCGCCGTCCTCCTAGTCCTCTTCGGCGCGTGGGCCATCTTCTCCCCCACTAATAGCGCAGTGAGTTTCTTCGGAAGCCAGAAGCCGGGTAGTTCGCTCGATTTTGCGGGAAGTTGGGTGCATCAAGCTTTTAAGCCGACGAAAGACGGGGGATCTTACACTGTAAAGGTGCTGGAAGACGGGGGATTCATGAACTTTCAAATGTCATCAACGTGTGGAGTGATCCGTCATGATCGCTTGTCAGTTATATTTTTCCCTTTTCGATCTATTGTTGCTTCACCATGCACCATTGGCTGGTGCAGCGGCAGAGGAGGAGGTGGAGGACGAGATAGGCCATTTGGTCGCCGCAGCAAACAGCACTCTGTGATTCGTCCTTACCCTTCGTTTTATTCCCCTCGTCGCCTAACCACGGAGGCAGTGGCAACCGAGGAGGAAGTGGAGGACGTCACAAGGCAATGGGTTCCCACAGTCGAGAACTGCATGCTGTGATTTATCCCGCCCTGTTTGCTCTCCTCGTCGAACCCTCGCCAGGCCGTGGAGGCAGTGGCGGAGGAGGAGATGGAGGACGTGGTGGGCGAGTCTGTCCTTCTTCACGGTTGGCAGCGGCTTGCTGTGTTCCGACCCTGTATTCTGCTCTCCTCGCCGCCCCCCGCTTCCCCCCCCCCACCCCTTTCTCCCTTCCCGCTCACCTCAGGCCTTGGAGGCATTGGCGGAGGAGGAGGTGGAGGACGTGGTGGGCGGGTTGGAGCCGTCAGTAACCCAGTCAGCATGCTGTCTTGTGTTTCGTCCCTCCCTTTGTTCTGTTCTCCCTGTCGCCCCTTGTCACAGGCCGTGGAGGCATTGGCGGAGGAGGAGGTGGAGGACGTGGTGGGCGAGTCGGAGCAGCGGCTGGAAGCTGATGTGAAAGTCGCCGAGGCGATCCAGAGGGCGAAAAACCGAGCCAAGGCCAAGGTGAGATTCTTTAGACGTCTCATAAGTTCAGAGTCGGTCGCTGTCCCATGAGAGCCTTTGACGTCTCAAAGGAGGGCAGCCTCTCCCTTTGTACCAGCACCTGGACCTGGACCTGGACCAGTTCCCCTCGCTGAACCATTTCTTTCCCCTCCTACCCGCGCTCTTCATTCCGTCTCCCTCCCTCGTCAGGACGTGGCGCTGAAGGCAGAGACCAGGCCAGCAGCTAGCTGGCAGAGTAAATCCTCTAAACCGAGACCCACCTCTTTCCACCCCTCTCAACATCCCTTCCTTGTCAGGATGTGGCTGTAGAGGCCGAGGCGAGCAGCGGGCTGGCAGAAGAGACGGGCGCTGAAGGCGCAGGGGAGGAGGACGAACAGGGGGTTGAAGTGGCAGGAGGCGAGGAGGGCGGGAGTGAGGAAGGGGGAGGGGAGGAGGGAGGAGGTGAAGTTGGGGGAGGGAAGGAAGCGGGGAAGGGTGGGGAGGAGGAGGAGGGAGGCGGAGAAGAGGAGGAGGAAGGAGGTGGTGGAGGAGGCGGGAAGAAGGCGGCTGTGAGGGAGGAGGAAGGGGAGGCAGAAAGCGAGGAGGAAGGAGAGGAAGGAGGGAGTGTGGCGCAGAGGAGCAAGGGTGGAAAGGGAGAGGAGGCAGCAGGCGAGGAGGAAGAAGAAGTAGAAGAAGGGAGAGGCGGGAAGGGAGTGCAGGGGAAGAAGGGAGGAGAGGAAGAGGAGGCTGAGACAGCAGGCGAGGAGGGAGGGGAGGGAGAAGGTGGTGCAGAGGAAGGGGGAGAGGACAAAGTTGGGAAGGCTGCTGGAAACTCCAAGGTGCGTCCTTAGAGGACTAGAGGAAGAAAGGCCGAGAGCTAAGAGATTCACCAATGATCCCAACCTCCCCATCTCTCAAATGGTCCTTTATTCGACTTCCTCCGCCTCTTCCTTATCCCAACCTTCCCTCTCTCTTATCGGAACCTCTTCCTCTTTTCTCTTGCCCAGTTTTTCGTGTAGTGAGTCGAGTTGAGTCGACTCAAAACTCGACTTCTCCTCCTCTTCCTTGTTCCAACCTTTCCCTCCCTCTTATCGGAACCTCTTCCTCTATTCTCCTGCCCAGTTCTTCTTTGCTGACCTGGCAGCGGTGGAGGCAGCGTGGGATTCAGAGGACGCAGCAGCAGCAGACCCCAACGTGCCAGCAGCAGACCTGCGCACAGAGAGCAGTAGTTCCGAGTTTCCCCCTTCTTCCTTTCTCTCCCTTTCCCTTATCCCAACCTCTCCTTCGCTGTCCCTGCTTCAGTTCTTCTCTGCTGACCTGGCAGCGGTGGAAGCAGCGTGGGACTCGGAGGACGCAGCAGCAGCAGATCCCAACGTGCCTGCAGCAGACCTGCGCACAGAGAGCACGAGCTCTGAGGCAGGCAGTGGGCTTGAGTCTCAGGCGAGAGAGTCGGAGGAGGAGGCGAGGCTGGACATTCGGGAAGCTGCCACGAAGAAGCAGGAGAGCAAGAAGACGGAGGTAGGTTCTGAAAGAGGCGCGTAAGTGTACGATATTCAGTGTTTTAGGGTGCATTTAAGGGAGGCAGGCAGTGGGCTCCCATCACATCACAGGCGAGGGAGTCTGAGGAGGAAGCGAGTCTGGACATTCAAGAGGCTCTCACCATTAAGCAGGAGAGCAAGCAGACGGAGATAGGGGTTGTTTAGGATGGAGAGCGGTTGAGGTGGGCAGGAAACGGTAGATGCAGACTGGCAGGCGGAGGTTGAGGGATAGAACGTGCGTACTGAGGTGAGGGAGTAAGCAGATGGAGTCGGGGGGAGGGAGTGTAAGCAGGAGGGGTTTTTCCTTCCCCTAATTTGTTTTCCCCTTTCTCCCCGCTCATCCCCCACCCACCCGTCGCCACGACGACTTTGGGGAGGTGGAGGGAGGAGCGGCGACCATTCATAGCAGCCCCGAGAGCAAAGAGCCGCCGCTCATGGCAGGGCCAGCGGGGCAGGGCACAGGGGAGGAAGGGGGCGGCGCTGTGCCCTCCCTTGACCTCCAACACACTAAGTTGCATTTGAGTCGACTCAAAAGGGGGCGGCGCTGTGCCCTCCCTCGACCTCCAACACACTAAGTTGCGCTGGCCCTCCTTCGGTGGTAACCGCACGGACTGACCTGCTTCCCTGCCTTTGATGTCTTCGCCCCCCACTCGCTCCCCTGCGCCCGCACTCCCCAACCCCCGCACGGCCACCGCTCAGGACGACTTTGGGGAGGTGGAGGGGGGAGCGACGATCATCCAGAGCAGCCCCGAGAGTAAAGAGCCGCCACTCATGGCAGGGCCGGTGGGGCAGGGCACAGGGGAGGAGGGGGGCGGCGCCCTGCCCTCCCTGGACCTCGAAAACGCCAAGTTCCGCTGGCCGTCGTGCGGTGGTAACCTCATGGTCTGGACTGTTTTTCCTGCCACTAATTTTTTCCCTCTCCCCTCCCCCCCCCTCCCTTCTCCCCTGCACCTGCAACCCCCAAACCCTGCCCGCCCACTGCATCAGGACGACTTTGGGGAGGTGGAGGGGGGAGCGACGATCATCCAGAACAGTCCCGAAAGCAAAGAGCCGCCGCTCATGGCAGGGCCGGTGGGGCAGGGCACAGGGGAGGAGGGGGGCGGCGCCCTGCCCTCCCTGGACCTCGAAAACGCCAAGTTCCGGTGGCCGTCGTGCGGTGGTAACCGCACGGACTGGGTGCCGTGCCTGGACAACGAGAAGGCGATCAAGGCGCTGAGGACGAACAAGCACTATGAGCACCGCGAGAGGCACTGCCCGCTGCCTGGCGAGATGGAGAAATGCCTGGTGCCGCTGCCCAAGGGGTACAAGGCACATGTGCCGTGGCCCGAGAGCAGAGACCAGGTGAGACGCGGTGCTGTGCGGTGAAACGTGGTGAAATGGACAGTGCGTTGGGGTAAAGTGCGGTGAATTGGGGGAAACAAGCACTATGAGCACCGGGAGAGGCACTGCTCCGTTCTGGGAGAGATGGAGAAGTGTTTGGTGCCACTGCCCAAGGGGTACAAGGCTCATGTGCCGTGGTCCGAGAGCAGAGACCAGGTGAGACGCGGTGGAGCGGGGTGAGAAGCGGTGAAGGGGGCATATTGACAATAGTGGCACTCTGCAATACACCCATTTAGGGTTATTCCCTCCATGTTATCCCATGTGGCCCTGTATTCCCTGCACCTTCTGTTGCTCTCCCACCATCTCCTTCCTCCTAGGGTCCGCTCCCCTCCCGCACAGGGTACGTGAATCTTTACACTGCTGCCGCTCGCCTTCCCTCTTCCGCCACACCTTCCTAGCGCTGCTTCTCAACTCCCTCTTCTTTCTCCTTCTGCAACTCTCTTTTCTCCTCCCCACCTTTCCCACAGGTGTGGTAGGACAACGTGCCGCACCCGGGCCTGGCGAGCTACAAGCTGGGTTCTAAAGCGCGCCATAGTTTGTCTCAAATGCCTCCTCTCCCCTCTCGTAACTGCCTCCTCCTCCCCCCTCCCTTCCCCTCTCAACAGGTGTGGTACGACAACGTGCGCACCCGGGCCTGGCGAGCTACAAGCTAGGTACTAAAGCGCGCCATAGTTTGTCTCAAATGCCTCCTCTCCCCTCTCGTAACTGCCTCCTCCTCCCCCCTCCCTTCCCCTCTCAACAGGTGTGGTACGACAACGTGCCGCACCCGGGCCTGGCGAGGCGAGCTACAAGCTGGGTTCTAAAGCGCGCCATATTTTGTCTCAAATGCCTCCTCTCCCCTCTCGTAACTGCCTCCTCCTCCCCCCTCCCTTCCCCTCTCAACAGGTGTGGTACGACAACGTGCCGCACCCGGGCCTGGCGAGCTACAAGCTGGGTTCTAAAGCGCGCCATAGTTTGTCTCAAATGCCTCCTCTCCCCTCTCGTAACTGCCTCCTCCTCCCCCCTCCCTTCCCCTCTCAACAGGTGTGGTACGACAACGTGCCGCACCCGGGCCTGGCGAGCTACAAGCTGGGTTCTAAAGCGCGCCATAGTTTGTCTCAAATGCCTCCTCTCCCCTCTCGTAACTGCCTCCTCCTCCCCCCTCCCTTCCCCTCTCAACAGGTGTGGTACGACAACGTGCCGCACCCGGGCCTGGCGAGCTACAAGCTGGGTTCTAAAGCGCGCTGTAGTTTGTCTCAAATGCCTCTTCTCCTCTCTCGTAACTGCCCCCTTCCCTTCTCCCTTCCCCGCTCAACAGGTGTGGTATGACAACGTGCCGCACCCGGGCCTGGCGAGCTACAAGAAGGATCAGAACTGGGTGGCGATGGAGGGAGACAAGCTTGTGTTCCCGGGGGGTGGCACGCAGTTCACCCATGGCGCCACGGGGTACATCAACTTCGTCCAGAAGGTACGGTGCGATTCGGTGCAGTGCGGTATGGTGTGATGCGGTGCAGTGTGGTATGGGGCCTGGCGAGCTACAAGAAGGATCAGAACTGGGTGGCAATGGAGGGAGACAAGCTTGTGTTCCCAGGCAGGGGCACGCAATTCACCCATGGCGCTACGGGGTACATCAACTTCGTCCAGAAGGTATGGTGGTGCAGTGCGGTGTGGTGTGGTGTGGTGTGGTATGGTGTGATCAGAGTAATATTGATGCAGTATGTTACGGTGTGGTGTGGTGCAGCAATTTGCGGCACCCAGGCCTTGCGAGCTACATCAAGGATCACAACTGCTTCCTGCATGGGGTAATAGAATTCACCAACTTCATCCAGAAAGTGCATTGCCGTGCGACGCAGTGTGGTGTGGTGCGTTAGGATATGGTGGCCCTGAGAGGTGACATGGGTAGTGCGTGCCGTTTTCGACATAAGCTGTGGGCTGGGGTGGTATGGTGCATCATTATCAGACCCTCGTTCCCTTCCTGTGGTATGTGGCATGGGCCATAGAAGACCATGCTAATCCCGTGCTAGTCTTCTGGGCACATGCATGTCGTGGTATGGAGTAACGAGTAACTTTTCGCCACCACAAGTTGTTTTATGTCGAACAGACCATTTGATGTCATACTTACCTGCCAGACTACCCACCTCTCTTCTCCACTCCATCCCCCTTTCCCCGCGACACTCCTCTAACCAACCACCACAGGGCTTCCCCAACGTGGGGCAAGTGCATGCGAAACATGGGCTGTGGGTGGCCTGGGTGAACAACTTTTTGATTGGGGCTTGTACCTGATTTCTCAAACACTCCCTCCCACCAATTCAGGCCTTCTCCGATGTGGCGTGGGTGGGGCAGGCGAGTGCGCGTGATGCTGGACATGGGTTGTGGCGTGGCGTGGGCTGAGGTAACCAACTCCTTACACCCCCCCACACCCCCCCACATCCCTCCAACCAATTCAGGCCTTCTCCGACGTGGCGTGGGGTAGGCGAGTGCGCGTGGTGCTGGGCATGGGCTGTGGCGTGCATTGCGAATACCAGTCTGTGCTGGCATGTGTAATCCTTACCCGTTCTCCCCTGCCCGTATCTGCACACCCCACCAGGCCTTCGCCGATGTGGCGTGGGGCAGGCGAGTGCGCGTGATGCTGGACATGGGCTGTGGCATGGGCTGAGGTAACCAACGCCTTACACCCCCCCACACCCCTTCCAACTACTTCAGGCCTTCGCCGACGTGGCGTGGGGCAGGCGAGTGCGGGTGATGCTGGACATGGGCTGTGGTGTGGCGAGCCTGTCAGCATATCTGGACGCGTTTGACGTGCGAGTCATGTCCATGGCACCCAAGGACGAGCACGAGGCACAGGTGAGGGCAGCACATGTGCGGGACGAGCTGTGTTCACAGGGTATGAAGCTGGGGTGAGGCAAGAGTTGATGTCTCAAGCATGGCGAGCCTGTCAGCATACCTGGAGGCGTTTGACGTGCGGGTCATGTCCATGGCGCCCAAGGACGAGCACGAGGCACAGGTGAGGAGAGAGGTCACGTTTTATCAGGTGAGGAGAGAGGTCACGTCATCAGGTGACTTGCGGGTCATGTCCATGGCGCCCAAGGACGGGCACGAGGCACAGGTGAGGGCGAGGGGGTGGATGGCACAGGCACAGGGAGCAAGTTCCTTTTGGGCTATCGGGCGAATGGTTGAGAGTTGTGGTGAAGGTTTGAAGCCTGTCAGCATACCTGGACTGGAGGCGTTTGACGTGCGGGTCATGTCCATGGCTCCCAAGGACGGCACAGGTAAGGAGAGAGGGCATGCTGTAGGGCTGTGATGGGTTGTGATGGGTTGTGATGGGTTATGATTGGTCCGATGGTTGCCAGTGGTGGTTCTGTGTGAGGTTGGTGCCTCAGATGTCCCTGGTTTCATCAGCGGTTTCTTCACTCCCTGCTAGTTTTAGATTCAGTTGGCTTTGGGAGGGAGAGCGCAGGCAGTGACAGTGATAACGGGCACGCAACCGACTGCCTTCATGCTTCATTGCAAGTTCCCTGTTTCAACCGCCGCCACTCCAACCGTTACCACCCCTAACTCCCCCCTCACCCCCTCCTCCACGTTCCTTCACCATTCAGATCCAGTTAGCTCTGGGGCAGGGAGTGCTGGCGGTGGTGGGCGTGATGGGCACACAGCGCATGCCCCTTACCCTTCAAGTCCCCTGTTTCAACCGCCGCCACCCTGATGTTACCAACCCCCCAACTCCACCCCTGCTCCTTTTTTCGTCCACTTCAGATTCAACTGGCTCTAGAGCGAGGGGTGCTAGCGGTGGTGGGGGTGATGGGCACACAGCGCCTGCCCTTCTCCTCCAACTCCTTTGATGCCGTGCACTGCGCTAGATGCCGTGTGCCATGGCACATTGATGGTGGGTGGGGGATCATTCCCAATCAAGCATGTGTGCATGCACTCCCTCTCTCACTGTGCCTTCCCTTCTCCTCCAACTCCTTGATGCTGTTCACTGCGCTCGATGCTGTGTGCCATGGCACATTGATGGTGGGTGGGGGATCATTCCCAATCAAGCATGTGTGCATGCGCTCCCTCTCTCACTGTGCCTTCCCTTCTCCTCCAACTCCTTGATGCTGTTCACTGCGCTCGCTGCCGTGTGCCATGGCACATTGATGGTGGGTGGGGGAGCATTCCCAATCAAGCATGTGTGCACGCGCTCCCTCTCTCACTGTGCCTTCCCCTCTCCTCCAACTCCTTGATGCTGTTCACTGCGCTCGCTGCCGTGTGCCATGGCACATTGATGGTGGGTGGGGGAGCATTCTCATGCCCGCATGTGATCTGTGCACACACATAAGCATTGTCTCTCTTGCAGCGCCTGCCTTTCTCTTCCAACTCCTTTGACACCGTGTACTGCACTCGAGCCTCGTTGCCGCGTGCCATGGTGCATCGATGGGGGGTAGTGTCATGCAGTGCATGCTTGTGTGCACACACTCTACTCTACACATGCTCCCTCCATACAAACGCACACATCCCCACATGCACATGCACTGCACATGCACATCCAAACCCGTCTCGCTCTTGAGCTCCCTGCTATTCTCCTCCAGCTCCTTTGATACCATGCACGCACTTTTGAGGCGCCTAAAAAAAAGGTCATATCATGGCGCCTCAAAAGTCGTCCCTGCCATTCTCCTCCAGCTTCTTAAATGCCATGCACGCACTCGCTGCAGCGTGCGATGGCAAATTGATGGTGGTTGGAAAAGCACTCTTATAGACATGAGTGCACACATGTATGCACGCACACACACCAGAGTTCTCTCACTTGGTGAATCTCCTTTCCAAGCCACATGAATTCGCTCCCATTTTTCGATCTTCCCAAATGCCGCGTGTATGTTTCCAGGTGGCATGCTGCTATTGGAGCTGAACCGAGTGCTGAGGCCAGGAGGCTTCTTCATCTGGTCGGCCACGCCTGTGTACCGCCACAAGGGGGATGACGAGGAGATCTGGAGCGGTGAGTGCATGGCATCATGAGTGCATGGCATGGTGGATGGGTGGAGGTAGGATTGCACACAGGCCTCATTAACATATGGCATAGGCCCATGCTTCATCTGGTCGGCCACGCCTGTGTACCGCCACAAGGGGAATGACGAGGAGATCTGGAGCGGTGAGTGTTCGGCATGGCGGGGTGAATGCACGGAGGGGTGAGTGGGTGGAAGGAGTAGCCTGCCTTTCAGTGCATGGAAAAGGCTCGTGCTTCATCTGGTCGGCCACGTCTGTGTACCGCCACAAGGGGGATGACGAGGAGATCTGGAGCGGTGAGAATGGGTGCCTGGTGAATAGAGTGAACTAGACTCGTGTGAATGTATGGATTAAGCTCGTGCTTCATCTGGTCGGCCAGACGGGGAATGGGAGATGGAGAATGGGAGATTGGGAATGGGAGATTGGGGAATGGGAGATGGGGAATGGGAGATGGGGAATGGGAGATGGGGAATGGGAGATGGGGAATGGGAGATGGGGAATGGGAGATGGGGAATGGGAGATGGGGAATGGGAGATGGGGAATGGGAGATGGGGAATGGGAGATGGGGAATGCATGTGTACCACCACAAGGGGGATGACGAGGAGATCTGGAGCGGTAAGTGTGGGCAGTGGTGAGTGTGGGTGCAGGGCGGGATGAGTGGGTGGAAGGAGTAGCCTGTCAGTGCATGGAAAAGGCCCATGCTGCATCTGGTCGGCCACGCCTGTATATCTCCACAAGGGGGATGACGAGGGGATCTCGAGCGGTGAGTGTGGCAGAAGCTCTGTCATCCCCTTCCACACCCCCCCTCACTCACTAGCACCACCACCACCCCATTTCCGCGTGCATTGAGGTGTGTTTTGAGGCGCCTCAAAACAATCCTCTGTCATCCCCTTCCACCCCCCCCCCCTCCCCCCCCACTAGCACCACCACCACCCCATTTCCACCGCAGCAATGGCTGACCTGGCGCAGCGCATGTGCTGGACACTCAAGGTGAGGGAGAAGGAGGACGAGCTGGACAACGTGGGCGTGGCCGTGTGGCAGAAGCCCGCCGATTCACACATGAGAACGAACCCTCTCTCTTGCACGCCCATTATTCATTCCGTTTTACCTCACTTTACCCCCTCTCTGCACAAGTGATGCGACTTGTGAGAATTCTCAAAAGTCGCACCAATTTGGCAAAAGCCCTCTGAACGAACCCTCTCGTGCTCTTGTCTGTGGCACGCCCAGTATTCATTCCGTTTTTCCTCACCTTACCCCCTCTCTCTCTGCACACCTTTCTCCCATCCCTGCCCATCCCCTTCCAACCCCCACACCCACGCTTTGTTTTTTGTTTTTGCAGCAATGAGTGATCTGGCGCAGCGCATGTGCTGGACGCTGAAAGTGAGGGAGAGGGAGGATGGGCTGGATAATGTGGGCTAGGCCGCATGAGGTTTGGCAGAAGCCTGCTTTATCCCTCCCACCACCACCACCACCACCCCCTTACACCACCACCACTCCGAACCGCAGCAATGACTGACCTGGCAGAGCGCATGTGCTGGACGTTGAAGGTGCGGGAGAAAGAGGACGGGCTGGACAACGTGGGCGTGGCCGTGTGGCAGAAGCCCTCTGATAACCGCTGCTACAGCGAGCGCAGTGCAGGGACCCCGCCTCCCATGTGTGAATCGGACGACAACCCCGATGCTGCCTGGTGAGTCGTGAGAGGGGGGAAGGGGATGGGGAAGGGGACAGGGAAGGGGACAGGGAAGGGGACAGGGAAGGGGACAGGGAAGGGGACAGGGAAGGGGACAGGGAAAGGGGACGGGAAGGGGGTTAGGAGGAGGGCAAGGAGGAAGGCAGGGAAGAGTGAGTCAGTAGAGGGGTAATAGACGAGGGGGTCTGACCACCTCTTGTTCCACACGCCAGCTTCCCCCCTTCTCCCCTTTCTCCCACTTCTCCCCCTTAAGCATGCCTAAACCCCATGCCGGTGTTCAAGGGAGTGAGGGCGGCACAGTGGCCAGCCATGAGCAGGGCGAGTCTGAGGGCCTTCCCTTACGTGTCTGACCGCCTCGCTCTTTCTATTTCCCCACCACCCCGATTCCTCCCTGCCCCCAGGTACGTGCCCATGAAGGCATGCCTCAATCCTGTCCCAGCCTTTAAGGTATGCGGGCGGCGCAGTGGCCAGCCATGGGCAGGGCGAGGCTGAGGGCCGTGCCTGCTGTTTGACTGCCTCTGTTTGGCTGCCTCTGTTTGGCTGCCTCTCTTTTGTCTCCCCCATACCATCCCCAACCCCATTCCTCCCTGCCCCAGGTACGTTCCCATGAAGGCGTGTCTGAACCCTGTCCCGGCCTTTAAAGGTATGCGGGCGGCGCAGTGGCCAGCCATGGGCAGGGCGAGGCTGAGGGCCGTGCCTGCTGTTTGACTACCTCTGTTTGGCTGCCTCTGTTTGGCTGACCAACTCTCTTTTGAGGCGCCTCAAGGGCCGTGCCTGCGTGGCTGACCAACTCTCTTTTGAGGCGCCTCAAGGGCCGTGCCTGCGTGGCTGACCAACTCTCTTTTGAGGCGCCTCAAGGGCCGTGCCTGCGTGGCTGACCAACTCTCTTTCTACCCCCCACCCCCACTCCCCCTTCTCTCCAGGTATGTGCCAATGAAAGCATGCCTGAATCCCGTGCCGGCGTTCAAGGGTATGCGGGCGGCGCAGTGGCCAGCCATGGGCAGGGCGAGGCTGAGGGCCGTGCCTGCGTGGCTGCAGATGCTCAAACGAGGGGTGTTCGGTGGGCCCGCTGTTGCTGAGATGAAACGCGACCAGGTAAGATGAGATGAAACGCGACCAGGTCCGATGAGATGAAACGCGACCAGGTGAGATGAGATGAAACGCGACCAGGTCAGATGAGATGAAACGCGACCGGGTGAGATGAGATGAAACGCAACCAGGTGAGATGAGATGAAGCGAGTGCAGGTGTGAGATGAGATGAAACGATCCAGAATAAAATGGGTTAAGATGCAATGTTGGAGTCATATGAGATGAAGTGGGACTGAAATGGGACGTGGGACTGAAATGGGACTGGTGAAATAAACTGGGATCAGGTGGGTCGAAGGAGATATTCTCATGGATCATGTTTATTTGAAATTATACATGATTACACGTTGCTTCTTACCTCTGTGCTTACACGTAATGTCCTCGCCGTCCCTGTCCCCCTCCGCCTTTCCCCATCTCTCCCAGATCCACTGGACGAAGGTCGTTGCGTTCTACGATGCATCCTATGGCAGTTTTGGGACGTCTCAAAACTACACTTTTTATCACATGGCCACCCACGCACCGCACCCTTCCCCCTCTCCAGATCCACTGGAAGAAGGTTTTTGCGTTCTACGATGCTTCCTTTGGCATCGACGAGCCAAATATTGAGTCGACTCTAAAATAAGCTCACCCTCCCCCCTGTCCCCTCACCCTCCCCGCCCCCCATCCCTCGCAGATCCACTGGAAGAAGGTGGTTGCGTTCTACGATGCTTCTTTTGGCATCGACTGGGGCACAGTGCGGAACGTGATGGACATGAACGCTCACTATGGCGGGTGAGTGTGATTGTATGGCGGGTGAGTGTGATCGTACGGCGGGTGAGTGTGATCGTATGGCGGGTGAGTGTGACTCTATGGAGTGGGAGGTTTATAAGGAGCATGTGGGGAATCATCAAACATCGACTGGAGCACAGTGCGGAATGTGATGGACGTGAACTCGCACTATGGCGGGTGAGTGTGACTGTGTGGAGGGTGAGTGTGACTGTGTGGAGGGTGAGTGTGACTGTGTGGAGGGTGAGATATGGTTGCAGAGCATGTCTTATGCACACGCTAAGGTTGAAGCAGTGAATATGGATTGGAGCACAATGCGAACGTGATGCCCACGAGTGGCCCCGACTACCACCAACCCTCCATCCCTCCCCACCTGTCCCCATCCCTCTACGCCGCTCTCCAGCTTCGCAGCAGAGCTGGCAGTGTCAAAGAAGCCCCTGTGGGTGCTGAACGTGGTGCCGACAAGTGGCCCCGACTCGCTTCCGATAGTGTTTGAGCGTGGGCTGGTGGGCATCTACCACGACTGGTGCGAGTCATTCAACTCGTACCCGCGCTCCTATGACTTTCTGCACGCTGACCATACCGTCTCACAGGAGGTTGGCAGGTGAGAATAGCGCATGCTCATTCATGCTTGTGCGTGCAACCTGCTCATTGCGTTTGTAAGAACGGGCTGGTGGGCATCTACCACGACTGGTGCGAGCCGTTCAACTCGTACCCTCGCTCCCACGACATGCTTCACGCCGATCATACTGTCTCACAGGAGGTTGGCAGGTGAGAAACGCCTGCCCACGCTCATTCTTGCTTCTGTGACTTGCCCATGTTGATGATAGCGGACTGATGGGCATCGATCACGATTTATGGAATGGCAGGCTCCCCAGTCCTCTACTCCGAGTTGACTTTTGAGTCGACTCAAAAGTCAACACGATTTATGGAATGGCATGGTCCCCAGTCCTCTACTCCGCCCTCCCCACTCCCCACCTCCCTTACCATTATCACCACCAGGTGTGACATCACCGCTGTGCTGCCCGAGATGGATCGTCTGCTCCGCCCGGAGGGGAGGCCGTGTTCCGCGACCATACCCGCATGGGGGGGTCGTTTCATGCCTTGTCCCTCCGTTTTTTTACAACTGTGCTCCTCCCAGGTGTGACATCACATCTGTGCTGCTCGAGATGGATCGCTTGCTCCGCCCGGAGGGCTGGGCAGTGTTCCGCGACCATACCCGCATGGGGGGGACCACCTGTACCTTGTCCCTCCACCCCAAACTCACCACCCTACCCCCATCCCCACCCCCACCGCTCCCACTGCCACCACAACCCTGTCCCGGGTACTTCCTCACCAGGTGTGACATCACGTCTGTGCTGCTCGAGATGGATCGTCTGCTTCGCCCAGAGGGCTGGGCAGTGTTCCGTGACCATACCCGCATGGGGGGGTCTATCCTCAACATCGCAACATCCTTCCGCTGGCGCCTCAAGTTCAACAAGACCGAGGGCGGAGAGGTGCTGCTGGCGTTCCAAAAGGGCTTCTGGCGACCCAAGGAAGCAGAGGAGGAGGCAGCTTGATGCTTGCCCTAGATACTTGAAATGTGGAGTCACGTGTTCAACCAGAGTGAAAGCATTGAGGTGTTGCTCCTCTGGTTTCAAGCGGGCTTCTTCTGGCGACCCAAGGACACAGAGGAGGATTGGCGATCATGCTTAAGAGGATAGGGAGAATTCAGAACCCAGTAAAATTACTAGGTTTAGCCTCAAAGGAGCGGGGGGGGGGGGGGGGGGGGGGGGGGGGGGGAGATTGGGGGGGTGGGGGTAAGGACATGAAGTTGAGGAACATGCATTGTTGTTTCCATGCATGCTTGGATGGAGCAACCAATCCAGTAGTCCAACCTGTGCAATTTCCTTCAAGATTCATGCATCATTTATGTGCACAATTCGTGTGTCGTCTGATCGTTAGACCTGTTCAGCAGCAGGCAACACGTAAAACATATACAGTACTGTGCCGTAACGTGGATTCGAGTTGGTTGAGTGCTTGCGACATCACTACATTGAACTTGCGGTATTACAGAAACATGCCTTAACGCTTTACCCGCTGCACACCCTTCCCTCCTCTCTTGGCTACTTGTTGCAGCCGCTGCCTGCCCTTCTGAATTACCTTACTCTCAATCCCCTTCACCTGGCCAGGCCTCACAACACCGCTCTTCCCCCTCGCACCCTTAGCTGCTCCCCTCCCACCAACCGCTGCAGTTTCTCTCCCTCCTTTCCCTGATTCTCCTGCATCCGCTGCTGCTGCCCTCATCCCTTTACCCCTGTTCGGCCCTGACTCTAAACCTTTTCCAATTGTAGCCTTTGCCTTTGACTCCTTTCCCTGCGCGGTCTTGAGCGGCTCCCTTCCCTGTGCCTCATTGCCAGCAGCAGAAAGAGCAGCAGCTGCTGCGGCATCCGCAGCAGCATCAGCAGCAGCGGCTGCAACAGCATCACTGCCCTTAGAACCTCTAGCAGTAGTACCTACTCTCACTGCCCCTGTCCCTGTCCCTGTCCCTCTCCCTGTCAATTTCTGCTGCTGCTGGAGCTCCATCTTCTTCCCCGTTTGCACTTCTTTTCCCAGTGGTTTTGCTGCTCCTTGGGCTGCTTTACCCTCCTTCAACCCTCCTCCCTTCTCTGCCCCTCCCGTCTCAGCATCCTTCCTCCCGCTCCCAACCACACTTCTCAACAGGCTTCCGACTAGCTTTGCTGCCCTCCCAGCAGCACCACCAGCCTTACCACCAGCACCAGCACCACCAGCAGCACCAGCACCACCAGCCGTGGCGAAAGTAGAGTTTGTGGCAGGAACAGGCCCTACTTGGCTCTTCTGCTTGCTGCCTCCTCCTCGCCTTCGCTTGGGCAGAGATTGCGGCTTGATCCCAGCCGTGGCCCTCAGCGCAGCAGGGAGGGTGGGGTTGCTGGTGAGTGACCAAGGGTCCTTGGGACGCGTGCAGGAGAGAGCCAGGCACTTGCACGCTTGGCCTGGGAGGAAAATGGAGGTTGGGGATTGGGCAGTCACCAGTGGATGGAGGGAAAATGGGAGGAGAAAGACTGGTTTCATTAGCAAGGGATGCAGGGAGTGTGGGGTTGCTGGTGCGGTACCAAAACCTCTGGGTCGCATGCGAAAGAGAGCCGGGCAGGCAGGCACTTGGCACACTCCTCTCACCTCCATGGTCCGATTTCTGAGTCGACTCAAAAATCGCCTCATCACAGGAGGATAGGAGCGTGAGTGCGTGAATAGGGGATTTTTGTAGGTGGCTCGCCCGTGGATTTTCGTACAAGGCTCGCTCTACTTCTCCTAAGACGATTTTTGAGTCGACTCAAAAATCGCCTCATCACACTTGGCACACTCCTCTCACCTCCGTGGTCCACCCGCCACATGCCCTTGATATGAGGAACCGTCTCGTCTTGTTCCATTTGGAGATGTAGTTGTTGTGAATCATCACCAGCGTCAACCCCTCCTTCAGCGCCTCCCACTGCATTCACTATCAGATTTTCCAGAAATTACCTCCACCAGATGTTTCCGCCCCTAGTTGTTACCTCCCCGACCACTCACCTCTATGGTCGACCCGCCACATGCCCTTAATGAGAAACCTCCTCGTCTTGTTCCATTTGGAGATGATGTAGTTGTTGTGAATCATCACCGGCGTCACCCCTTCCTTCTGTGCCTTCCTCCGGTCCCAGTAGTCCCTCCCATTGATAAACAGCAGCGGATCCAGCCCCTGCAGCTGCACTGCGTATCTCTTCTGCCTAAGTAAATCGTTTAAAAACTTCTGCTCGTGGTTGTGCTGCTGCGAGCGCAGGAACCTCCGGTACTCGTCCGGATCCCTTTTAGAGGGATGCGTTTTAAGCCAGTCGATATGCTGCTCAAACATAGCAGTCAGTAAATCCCAGAGCACGATAAGCTTTCGGGTGTGAACCAGGAGCAAGAACCCTCCGCATGGGTTCCCTTTCTCTTCTAGCTGGGCTAGAACATCAATTCCCTGGGCTTTAAGGGAGGTGAATGGGTCAGATAGCCATATAGCGTCGGCATCAGCTAGAAGGACGTTGTAACCCGCTTTAAGGATCTCCCCTACTGCTTTAGTGCGCGCGAGAATGAACTCTTTATAGGGTACACTGCCGTAGTCTAGAGCTGCCCTTCTAGTGTCTACTGCTGCTGCTGATGATGCTGCCGCTGTTGCCCCACCTCCTCCTGCTGCTGCTGCTGCCAAATCATCCCCAACAGCAGTCTTATTCCCAGGGCCCATTCCATCTGCTCCTCCTGCTGCTGCTGATGTTGCATTGGCACCAGCGCTTGTGCCTGAAGCACCACCCGCACCTACAGTGTCCGAACCAGCAGCAGTAGCACCATCAGTAGCAGCACCAGCACCAGCAGCAGCTCCTGCCCCTTCCTGCCCTGCCCCACCCACACCCTCGCCTGCCCCTGGCTTGCTGCACCCAGCACAGTACACTGCAAAGCCCCTCCGCTTCAAGGAGAACGCGTGTGCCGGGTCCTGCGTGATTATAAAGAAGTTTCGGATTTGAAGCTCCTGTGGGGGGTGGGAGAATCGGGACGAGAGGGGGGAAAGTGCTGATAATGAGAGAGAGTGCGTGTGTTGCTGGGTCCTGCGTGATTATAAAGAAGTTTCGGATTTGAAGCTCCTGTATGGGGGATGGGAGGAGAGAAGGAAGGGAGGGTACGCGAAGATACTGTGAGAGGGAGGAAGGCAGTGTGTGGTAATACGTGAAGACACTGTGACTATAACGGAGTTTTGGATTTGAAGCTCCTGCAGGGGGAGGTGGGACAATTGGGTGAGAGGGAAGCAAGTGCTGATAAGCAGAGAGCAAGAGGGCCAAGTAGGACATTTTCGAGAATTCTCAAAAATACCCTGGACGAAAGACGGACAAAACATGGGGGTCCCGATAGGGTTGAGCAAAGGGCGAACGCGAGCGATTATGTTCGCGTTCGCCCTTGCACGAACATGGCCGCTCGGCGAACCGGCCCCAGATGTTACCCTCCCCACTAACCTTGCACGAACCTTGCACGAACATGGCCGCCCTTGCACGAACATGGCCGCTCGGCGAACCGAACTTCCCCAAAAAAGGGTGTTCGCCATCCCTGGTCACCCATCCCTCCCCCACACTCATCCATCCCTCCCCCACACTCATCCATCCCTCCCCCACACTCATCCATCCCTCCCCCACACTCACCCATCCCTCCCCCACACTCATCCATCCCTCCCCCACACTCATCCATCCCTCCCCCACACTCACCCATCCCTCCCCCACACTCATCCATCCCTCCCCCACACTCATCCATCCCTCCCCCACACTCATCCATCCCTCCCCCACACTCATCCATCCCTCCCCCACACTCATCCATCCCTCCCCCACACTCATCCATCCCTCCCCCACACTCACCCATCCCTCCCCCACACTCACCCATCCCTCCCCCACACTCACCCATCCCTCCCCCACACTCATCCATCCCTCCCCCCACACTCATCCATCCCTCCCCCACACTCATCCATCCCTCCCCCACACTCATCCATCCCTCCCCCACACTCACCCATCCCTCCCCCACACTCATCCATCCCTCCCCCACACTCATCCATCCCTCCCCCACACTCATCCATCCCTCCCCTACACTCACCCATCCCTCCCCCACACTCATCCATCCCTCCCCCACACTCATCCATCCCTCCCCCACACTCATCCATCCCTCCCCCACACTCATCCATCCCTCCCCCACACTCATCCATCCCTCCCCCACACTCATCCCTCCCCACACTCATCCATCCCTCCCCCACACTCACCCATCCCTCCCCCACACTCACCCATCCCTCCCCCACACTCACCCATCCCTCCCCCACACTCACCCATCCCTCCCCCACACTCACCCATCCCTCCCCCACACTCACACATCCCTCCCCCACACTCACCCATCCCTCCCCCACACTCACCCATCCCTCCCCCACACTCACCCATCCCTCCCCCACACTCACCCATCCCTCCCCCACACTCACCCATCCCTCCCCCACACTCACCCATCCCTCCCCCACACTCACCCATCCCTCCCCCACACTCACCCATCCCTCCCCCACACTCACCCATCCCTCCCCCACACTCACCCATCCCTCCCCCACACTCACCCATCCCTCCCCCACACTCACCCATCCCTCCCCCACACTCATCCATCCCTCCCCCACACTCATCCATCCCTCCCCCACACTCATCCATCCCTCCCCCACACTCATCCATCCCTCCCCCACACTCACCCATCCCTCCCCCACACTCATCCATCCCTCCCCCACACTCATCCATCCCTCCCCCACACTCATCCATCCCTCCCCCACACTCATCCATCCCTCCCCCACACTCACCCAACCCTCCCCCACACTCATCCATCCCTCCCCCACACTCATCCATCCTCCCCCACCTCATCCATCCCTCCCCCACACTCATCCATCCCTCCCCCACACTCATCCATCCCTCCCCCACACTCATCCATCCCTCCCCCACACTCATCCATCCCTCCCCCACACTCATCCATCCCTCCCCCACACTCATCCATCCCTCCCCCACACTCATCCATCCCTCCCCCACACTCATCCCATCCCTCCCCCACACTCACCCATCCCTCCCCCACACTCACCCATCCCTCCCCCACACTCACCCATCCCTCCCCCACACTCATCCATCCCTCCCCCACACTCATCCATCCCTCCCCCACACTCATCCATCCCTCCCCACACTCATCCATCCCTCCCCCACACCCACCCATCCCTCCCCACACTCACCATCCCTCCCCCACTCACCCATCCCTCCCCCACACTCACCCATCCCTCCCCCACACTCACCCATCCCTCCCCCACACTCACCCATCCCTCCCCCACACTCACCCATCCCTCCCCCACACTCACCCATCCCTCCCCCACACTCACCCATCCCTCCCCCACACTCATCCATCCCTCCCCCACACTCATCCATCCCTCCCCCACACTCATCCATCCCTCCCCCACACTCATCCATCCCTCCCCCACACTCATCCATCCCTCCCCCACACTCACCCATCCCTCCCCCACACTCACCCATCCCTCCCCCACACTCACCCATCCCTCCCCCACACTCACCCATCCCTCCCCCACACTCACCCATCCCTCCCCCACACTCACCCCTCCCTCCCCCACACTCATCCATCCCTCCCCCACACTCACCCATCCCTCCCCCACACTCACCCATCCCTCCCCCACACTCACCCATCCCTCCCCCATACTCACCCATCCCTCCCCCACACTCACCCATCCCTCCCCCACACTCACCCATCCCTCCCCCACACCCACCCATCCCTCCCACACACTCACCCATCCCTCCCCCACACTCACCCATCCCTCCCCCACACTCACCCATCCCTCCCCCACACTCACCCATCCCTCCCCCACACTCACCCATCCCTCCCCCACACTCACCCATCCCTCCCCCACACTCACCCATCCGCATTCGCCTGTGAAGGCGTGTTCGGGCGAACCTCGAACACGTTCGGGCGAACAATTAAAGCTAAAAATAAGAAACCTGTTCGGTTCGCCTCGAACACGTTCGAGTGCCGCGCACCATGACCACGTTCGAGGTAGCCTCAAAAGTCACTCGAGTTGTTGAGCATGTCATCATAGCCCGGAGACACCATGACTCCCGCCACAGCGAAGTGCCTGGCTACAGCAACCCCTCTCACCTCGCCCGCACTCCATGCCACCACAGGGTGGCACGCAATGCACTGTATCCTGGCGTAACACGGGACTACTCTTGCACACCCACTGCACCCACCTTGACGTAGCAGACCCAGTTGTTGAGCATATCATCGTATCCAGGTGACACCATGACGCCAGCCACAGCAGAGTGCCGGGCAATGCGCTGCAGCAGCCCTCTCAGCTCGCCCACACTCCACGCCACCTCCCCCCGCGGCACCTCCCTCCCACAATGGTCCACCCGGGGCAGAGGCGCGAGGGAGCGCGGGGACGTGGTGAGGTGGAGGGAGAGGGAGGAGGAGAGGCGGAGCGCGGAGGGGAGCGGGAGGAGGGTGGGGGTGGCGGTTGGGTAGGCGAGAGGGGGTTGGGAGTCGATTGAATAGCAGAGACGTGTGTTGCTGCTCAGGTCCTGTAAGGGTGGAAACGTGGGACGCATATAAGGCGACTTTAGAGGCGCCTCAAAAGACGGTTGGGAGTCGATGGAGTAGCAGAGACGAGTGGGGCTGTTCAGGTCCTGTAGGGGGGAAAGATGCAAAGGGTTCAAATAGGGGTGGGATGGGTGACGAGGAATGGGTGGAGGGACGGGGAGGGGTTGGGTAGGCGAGAGGGGGTTGGGAGTTGATGGAGTAGCAGAGACGTGTGGGGCTGTTCAGGTCCTGTAGGGGTTGAAACATGGGAAGCATGGGAGGATAGACTATGGGTGGAGACGAGAGGGGAAGAGGATGGGATGAAGAGCAGGTGGGGGATCAGGAAGTGGGTGGGTAGGCGAGAGGGGGTTTGGAATCGGTCGAGAAGAAGAGACGCATGGAAAGGCTTGTAGGGAGTAGGGTGGGAGGAAGGGGAGGATGGAAACAAGGGTGGGATGATGGGAAGATGGGTGGGATTATTGAGGGGAAGGTGGGATGATGATGGGAGAAGGAAAATATGTGGGGGAGAGGTGGGTGGAAAGGATGCGTTGCTTGGGTTTTTGAGGGGGAGAGGTGAGAATTCTCGAAACTGACCTAAAAAAAAAATGGGCGCGCGTTGAGGAGGGAGGATTCTCACCTCTCCCCCCCCCGTGCGCACGCACACACACACACACACACACACACACACACACACACACACACACACACACACACACACACTTATACACACACCTCTTGAGGATCGAGTGTGCGTAGCATAAGGTTGTAAAGGTCGTTTTCCTCCACGTATGTTAGGAAGCTCACTCGCCAGTCTGAAGGGGGGAGTGGCAGGGGAAGGGGAAGGCAGATGGGAAAGAGAGTCACATGAGATTGTAAAGGTCGTTCTCAGATGAGATTGTAAAGGTCGTTCTCTTCCACGTATGTCAGGAAGCAGACTTGCCAGTCTGATAGGTGGAGTGGTAGTGGGGAAAGGTAGGGGTGCAGCAAGGGAGTGTGCGCAGCATAAGGTTACAAAGGTCGTTCTCTTCCACGTATGTCAGGAAGCAGACTTGCCAATCTGCCGGTTGACACAGGGAGAGGGAGAAAGTGTGTGCGTGTGGTTGGTACGCGAGAAACAAAGTGGGAGTGTGCACGGCAGGAGTAGCAGAAGGTTACAAACAAAGGTCGTTCTCATCCACATACGTATGTCAGGAAGCTTGCTCGCCGATTTGGACCCCTCCCACCGTCTCACCTTCCCTGCCTTGCCTCCCAGTCGAACTTGAGGTGAGCGCTGTTGACCTGCTGGGCCTGCGACAGCGCGTGCCACGCCCAGAACTGCCCAACCAGACACCTCCCTCCCTCTCTCCATCTCACCTTCCCTGCAGGGCGCGCTGAAGTCATAGGCATCCCAGTCGAACTTGAGATGGGCGGAGTTGACCTGCTGGGCCTGCGACAGCACATGCCACGCCCAGAACTGCCGCCACGGCTGAGGAAACACCACCTGGCATGAGTGAGCCATTGCTAATGACAGCACCCCCATTCCCGCTTCTCCCCGTGCTCCCCCCGCGTGCCCCCGCTCCCCCCGCCCTTCCCCCGCCCCTCCCACCCCTCCCGCTCCTCCTACCCCTCCTACTGCTCCTAACCGTCTCACCTTCCCGGCAGGGGGCGCTGAAGTCATAGGCATCCCAGTCGAACTTGAGATGGGCGGAGTTGACCTGCTGGGCCTGCGACAGCGCATGCCACGCCCAGAACTGCCGCCACGGCTGAGGAAACACCACCTGGCATGAGCGAGCCATGGCCAGCGACAGCACCCCCACCCCCACTTCTCCCCCTGCCCCTCCTCCTGCTGCTGCCCTTCCTGCTGCCCGTCCTGCTCCTTCGGCTGCTGCGCCTGCTGCTGATGTTGCTCCCCCTATTAGGGTTTCTTCTGGGCGCTTAAAGCCCGTCATGATGGGCGAGTCTTCGGCGAGGAAGGGTGAGTCTGGGTCTAGAGCGATCCCAAACAGCCCTGACACATGCGCACCCGTGCTCTCCTCCTCGCTACTGTCACTTCCGATACTATCCCCTCCGCTACTGTCCCCACCACCACCGCTGCTGCTGCTGCTGCTGCTGCTGCTGCTGCTGCTGCTGCTGCTGCTTCGCTCCCGTCCTCCCTTCTCCCCTGCCCCTTCCCCACCACCCTCTCCCCCATAGCCCCCATAAAACCCCGATACGCTTGCCTCCACTGTGAAAGCGGCAGGGTTGCCAGCAGCAGCGGGTGCGAGGGCGAGGGCTTTAAGCACGAGGTAGAGGCCGGGGGAGAGGCGGGAGGAGGGGTCGAGGAGGAGGAGGAACTCGCGGGGGGAGGCGGGGAACCAGAGGGGCAGCGGGTCGGTGGGCTTGGCGCTGTTGCCTGATAGCTCGATTACGCGCCTTGGCCCGTGGAACCAGGGGAACTCCTGTGGGGATTGGGAGGCGGATGGGAAGACGGGGACGGGAAGGTTTCAGTGTGTGCGTGAGGGCTACCAGCAACAGCGGGTGCGAGGGCGAGGGCTTTAAGCACGAGGTTGAGGCCGGGGGAGAGGCGGGAGGAGGGGTCCAGGAGGAGGAGGAACTCGCGGGGGGAGGCGGGGAACCAGAGGGGCAGCGGGTCGGTGGGCTTGGCGCTGTTGCCTGATAGCTCGATTACGCGCCTTGGCCCGTGGAACCAGGGGAACTCCTGTGGGTGGGAGGCGGATGGGAAGACGGGGACGGGAAGGTTTCAGTGTGTGCGTGAGGGCTACCAGCAACAGCGGGCGCGAGAGCGAGGGCTTTAAGCTCGGGGTAAAGCCCGGGGGAGAGGTGGGAGGAGGGGTCCAGGAGGAGGAGGAACTCGCGGGGGGGAGGCGGGGAACCAGAGGGGCAGCGGGTCGGTGGGCTTGGCACTGTTGCCTGATAGCTCGATTACGCGCCTCGGCCCGTGGAACCAGGGGAACTCCTGGGTGGGGGAGGAATGGGAGGGGGGAAAGTGAGGGAGGAGGGATGGGTGAGAGCATCTTTGAAGCATTGGAGGGAATCTGGCAAAGCCTGAAGGGGACGGAGAGGCTGGGAGGGAGCAGGGGTCAAGAGTCAAGGAGGAGGGAGGGGTCGAGGAGGAGGAGGAACTCGCGGGGGGAGGCGGGGAACCAGAGGGGCAGCGGGTTGGTGGGCTTGGCGCTGTTGCCTGATAGCTCGATTATGCGCCTCGGGCCGTGGAACCAAGGGAACTCCTGTGGGGATTGGGAGAGGAAAGGGTGGATGGAGGGAGGAGGCGGGAAAAGAGGTCCTCACCTCTATCCCTCTTCCACACCTGAGAGCCTCTCTAAGCTCTATCCCTCTATGACTTAGCAGGGAACTGTGGCAGGTAAATGTGGCAGGTGACTGTAGCAGGTGACTGTATCAGGTGACTGTAGCAGGTGACTGTAGCAGGAGCACGTGTTTTCCTCTCACCTGAGCACTCGTGGCAGCAGCACTGCAGGCGGTGGCCACTGTGAGTGAGCTGCACCTCGTCCTCTCCATACTTCACGTCCTGCAGTGACTGTAGCAGCGCCTTCAGCCCCTTGCTGTCGCACTCCGCTCTCACCTGTCAGCACTGTGAGCTGCACTGCACCTCGTCCTCGCCACACTTCACGTCCTGCAGTGCCGTGCCTGCAGCAGGTGACTCTAGCAGGACAGTATCGTATGACTCTATATCGAGGACATCCTCTGACCTGTGCGCTCCTTGCAGCAGCGCTACAGCCTACAGGTGATAGCCACGGTGAGTGAGCTGCACCTCGTCCTCGCCATACTTCACGTCCTGCAGTGCAGTGTCTGCAGCAGGTGAGTGTATCATGTGACATCTGTAACCCTCTCTTCCTCACCTGGGCACTCCGGGCAGCAGCACTGCAGGTTGTCGCCACTGTGAGCTGCGCCTCGTCCTCTCCATACTTCACGTCCTGCAGTGACTGCAGCAGCGCCTTCAGCCCCTTGCTGTCGCACTCCGCTCTCACCTGTGCAGGTAGGGAGAAGGAGGGGACGAGGGCGGGAGGGATGGGAGGGATGGAAGGAAGGGGGAAGGGGGAAGGAGGAAGCGGTGAGTTGCACCTCGTCCTCTCCGTATTTCACGTCCTGCAGTGATGTGACTGCAGCAGCGCCTTCAACCCCTTGCTGTCACACTCCGCTCTCACCTGTCAATGGGGGACGAGGCGAAGGGGGAATGGGAATGAGTAAGGCGAGGGAGAGGGAGGGGGAAGGAGAATAGGATGGGGAAGGGGAAAAGAAAAAGGGAGGGGTTTGGAAAAAATCAACTTGAAACACGAGCACTGGCCAGAATGTGCAGTAAAGCTGCATCGAGCTCAACCACTCATAAGAATGTGCAACTGGAACGGCTGCGCATTGGGCCTCTTGCGCTCATCCTCCTCCACCACAATGTGAGCCTGATTGCACCGGTCTCATCTCATCTCGCCACAACGTGTAGCTGAACCGGCCTCAACCACTCACCACAACGCTACACCGAGCTCCACCACTCACCAGAATGTGCAGCTGGAACGGCTGCGCGTTGAGCCTCTTCCGCTCATCCGCCACCACCGCCGTCGCCGCTGCCACGCGCTGCTGCACCTCCTCCCCCATGGGCGGACCCGACCACTGCACACGCAGCCTCTCCGCGCGCCACCGCACCTCCGCGCGGCCCCCCGCCTCTGCCACTCCCCCCCTTGCGCTCCCCGCTTGCTTCTCCGCGCCTCCCCGCACAGATCCGCCTTCCCCGTTCCCGCCTTTTCCGCCGCCAGAGGCGGGGAGGTTCTGATAGGCCTCTTTTTCGTACTCCGCGGCTCGTCTCCTTGCGCCTGACCCGTCGCCTACTGCCACGTGGACAGAGCCGAAGGGATCGGAGACGACCGATAGGGAGGACGAGCCGGGGGAGGTAGACCTAGGGGAGGATAAAATCGTAGATATGATCGCGTCGGCCGTGAACAGTAACGCGAAGAGGAGAATGGCGGCGGAAGTTGTAAGGCACTGGAGGCCGAATTGCAAGAGCGGATTGCGGCGCGAATCGCGGCGCGGCTGCTGTGACTTAAACGAAGGCCCGCGCGCCGCGTGGCGGAGGACGGGGGAGGAGCTTCCGCTTCCGCCTCCGCCCCTCCGCGGATCGCCGGACGCTGACGTGGATGACGTGACTAAGCTGGCTCCGGGAATTGCGCTGCTGACGCCGCTTCGGGCGGGTGAGGCGGACCTCGCAGGCGACCCGCTGCTGGGTCGCAGAGCCGTCGTCTGCGACGCGTTGGCGGCATGTGGCGACCCACCCACGCCGCGTCGCCCACTGAGTCCTCGAGAATCCATCAGGCCGTTGCGACGGGCATCTGAAATCGCAGGGACTGTCTACAGAGAAAGGCTGACTGCGGGCGGTCAATGCTACGGAAGGGTCAACAACACTAGTGACGGTGAAGACACGTGATAGAAGACGTCTCAAAACGGACGGTGAAGACTACGAGTTGGTGAGGAATGGTGCAGGGTTCGTTTTTAATGCAACAAGGATAAGTGCCTACCGGAGATGGTGGGAAGACTACCTGTAACCGTTGTCAACCACAACTAGTAATGCCCGTTCGGGTATGTTACGCTAGTCACACCGTTGATGGTCGCCTCGCCACAAGTCAGTCACTCAGCAGCGAGAACAGAAAATCCTCCAAATCCAACAACCAAGCAGACCACCTGTATCGGATCAGGGCGACTTGAAATGTGTGATAAGTACGGTTTGCTACTTTACCGGACGGCAGAATACGTTGTTTACCGGTTTTCTCTGGTTCTGAGGGTTTTACGCAAGAGATAAATTGAGAAACAGAAATCTAGGGAATTGAAGGTAAACTCGAGGCTGTTGGGGCCATAAAAGGTTGAGGAGAGCCACGGGTGTACTGGCCAAAATCACACAGATCCACGTTATAAATAACTGACAGGATGTTATGAGAAAACATTGCAAAAACTTCAGCAATCCTCTATTCATCCCTGATAAGGTGCTTAGAAAGCATCTGAACTAAAGCACCATAAGAGGGCCAGCAAGTTGGTATGCCAACCAATACCAGAATCCTAGGTTACTGCCAGCCCTGCCCTCCACTGGCAGGTGGCCTAGGAAGGAGTTGGACAAACGTATATGCCAGCCCCTGGCGCAGCTACATGGCGAATTCCCCATATCACACAGACCCTCTGTGAGAGCACATCACTCTCTTGAGATGGTTGCACAAGGAGCACATACAGAGCAAATCTGTAATATATATATATATATATATATACCGTATATACATATGTAGCCATAGCAGGCAATCAAAACAAGCATGTTGGAACGAAGTGAAGTGAACACCAAAGAGAGGCCTGATACGTGATCCCAGTGAACAGAACTGTGTGAGAATCAAACTGATCGGCAAACCCTCAAGGTTCCAACGAGCTTGAAGTCCTTGCACCAAAAGCACACATGCAGTCTCATTTGTTCCAAATCAGTGAACAAACTTCACATTGGAATAACAAGAGAACAATCTCAAACAACTCTCGGTTTCACTGGCTCCCTACACATACACCTGCAGCCCACTAGTCCATCCTCTTCCACATTGCTGCAGTATACTTCCATTCCCAAACAGTCCCATCACCTGGAAAAGTTCTGATCTCAACAGTACAACCCTTTTCCTGCACCATTCCACTGGCACGCACTCTAGAAAGGAGTTTCACCAGCGAAGTTGCCCGGGGGCAAGTAGTCGCACACCCAAATGCCCGAGCCATCAGGGCACTGAGCAGAGGAGCAGCCGACACGAGTGGTCTCGCGCCATACCACCTGCGTGTAGTGCCCACACATCTTGCCTTCCGCACACCCATCAGGAACCGGGCTGGGGGTCCAGTCCGCCTTCTCTTCCACCCATGACTGCACCGCCCTACGATCCTCCCTTGGGGTTAGCTCTGCGGACGACAGCCAATAGAGGTTCTTCCCGAACCCCTCTTCTCCATTGTTCTCCAGAGGGCAACCGAGGGATGCCAGGAAGGCTGCCCATGCCTGTGCTGATGCTGCTATTTTCTCATCCCACGCCAGGTCGGGCACACCCACTTCCTTTCGTGCCTTGTTGTGCTCCTCGAGAATCCCGGTGATGTCGATGCTTCCGCCGCTACCGCCGTTTCCACTGTCGCCGTTTCCACCATCACCACCAACACAGCGGCAGCCCTCCCCATTGACAACAACGCTGTCAACAGCGACAAAATCACTAAAGTCACCACCAGGATAGTCACCACCGTTTTCACCAGTCACCGTTACACCACCATTATAGTCATCATCGTTGTTGCCTCCATTATTATCGCCACCATGGCTGCCTCCATTATAGTCACCACCACCATAATCACTACCACTGTACTCACCACCACTGTAATCACCACCACTGTAATCACCACCACCAGCCGAGCTATTCTGTGCAAATGCGGCCATCCCCACAATCTCATGATCATTCACGCCCTGCTCATTTCTATTACTGCCACCATTCCTCCTGTGCAACACCACGTCAGAGGCTCCAGCCTTGCGGAACTCCCCGCGCATGTCCCCGCTCAAGTGTGACAGTGACGCCTGGGAAGTCGCCATCGCACCTGGGCCGTTATTCATTCCAGCGCCACTGCTGCGCTGTGGCGAGTGCGCTGACGTGACAATGGTGCGGCCGCGGCTGCCCCGCCTGCGGCGCTCGTGACTGGAACGATGTCGGATCTCCACGCCGTTGATGCTGGCTGCGCGGAATGCGCTGTTGACAACTGCTCCTCCGCTCCCCTTGTGGCGGGAAACTCCGCCTTGGCGCTGATTTGCTGCTGCATGGAGCGGCTTGGGGTTTCCAGGTCTGCGAGGGCCGTGATTCACGGCGTTACGTGCGGCGTGAGGAGCGCCTGAAGGAATATATTAGAGAGCGTAGCAATAACGAGAGAGTTTCTGCTATGGGAATGATGTTGCGCCAGCAACTTGGTAGAGTTTCGTGTCAGAATGAGGAATGAGTGTTGCATTGATGTTGGTTGGGGTACATATGACAAACCCTAACTTCTGTACCCCCTAAGACAAACCTCACTACAGGCTACAACATTTGACACACCCCCATAGCCTAAGTGAGGGGTGTCTAGCAAAAACAAAAAGAGTACGGTCACAAGACCAGTCCAAAAGAAAACAAAGCTCAGGGTGGATCACAACGTCACCACACACTCTGAGCACAAGCAACAGTGGCCACAAGGCCAGTCCAAGAGATCACAAGTATATATAGTAAATGTACAGACGAAGCAGGCAATAAACTCAAGTCTACGCATGACTAGAACCTGTGTCAACAAGGCCTAACTGCACACAACACCTCTGGTGGTCACAAGGCGGAAGCGCCTTGGTGAAGATGTCTGCAGTGTTGGCCTCGGACTCTACGAACTCGAAGCGAGCCTGTCCACGCCTCTGCAACTCTCGCAGAAGAAAGTACCTGATGTGAATGTGCTTCACTCTGCTCTCCAGTCGCGGCTCACGACAGAGGAGGATCGACGCCTTGTTGTCAGTAAACAAGGTCGGTGCAGAGCTCGGCCGCTCACCAAGGTCAGTGAGCAAGAAGGTCAACCACCGCAACTCCTGTGCCGCCATGGCACCAGCGTAAATCTCAGCCTCAGCTGTAGAGGTCGAGACAGAAGAGGAGCGCGTGGAACGCCAGGAAACAGCTCCAGAACCCAGACTGAAACAGTACCCCTGAGTAGACCTGTGAGTCTCAGCGTCGTCAGCGTAAGAGGAGTCACAGTGACCAGTGAGTACGACAGACTGCTGCCCTCCAAGAACTAGCCCCACGCCTGATGTAGTCGCTAGGTACTTCGCCACCCTCACAGCTGCCGTCCAGTGAACAGGACGGTGTCTCCCTGGCGCAACAAAGCGCGCAAGGATGCTGAGAGGGAAGGCGAGGTCCGGGCGAGTACAAGTCATCAGGTACATGAGGCAACCCACAAGCTCTGCGTAGGGACCACTAGGCTCAAACGGCTCGTCAGGAAAGGGACCAGTGAGTCTGTGGTCAACAGCTAGAGGTGTGCGCTGTACGGTGGAGTGCTGAAGCCCCGAACCGCTGAAGGACCTGCTGCACCATGTGTGACTGTGAGAGTGTAATGGTGCGAGCGGCTCTGTCCCTGGTGATCTGCAGGCCAAGGTAGTGGCGCAGTTCACCAAGATCAGTGCACGTGTGTCTCTTCTGCAGTTCGGACTTCACGTCTGCCAAAGCAACCCTGTCCGGAGTGGCGAAAAACGAGGTCGTCGACGTAAACCAGAACAAAGAACGGTGTGGAGCCACGACGAACGAACAGCGACGGGTCGGCAGAAGACGGCTGGAACCCAAGGTCAGAGAGGGTAGAACGCAGAGTGTCGTGCCACTCACGAGGGGCCTGGCGAAGACCGTAAACAGGTCGCCTCAGCCTCCACTGGGTCCCAGGAGGGAAGGTGCCAGTGAAGGCCGAGGGACGACGCAACCAGACCTCCTCGTGTAGGCTGCCCTGAAGGAAAGCAGTGGAGAAGTCAAGAGAGTGTAACTCGTAGTCTCTCTGTGCTGCTACGTGTAGTAACACCCGAAGAGTGGTCATCTTCGGGGTAGGTGCGAAGGTCTGAAAGAAGTCAACTCCCTCGCGCTGACTGAAACCTCTAGCCACGTAGCGCGCCTTGAAGACGGGGGAGATCCCGGTGGCCGCTTCACCCTGTAGATCCACATGCCGTCGACTACGTTCGCCCCCGGGGGGGAACCTCATCGACGTAGGTGCCTGTGGATCTGTAGGAGGCCATCTCTGCGTCCATGGCAGCTCTCCACTGAGAGGCCCAAGGCCCTGACACTGCCTCAGCGTAAGTGCGAGGAGTCGGAATGTCAAGGGCGTCGGGGTCACCCTCAGGGGCGAGGAGCATGGCACAGAGATGAGGGGAAGCGGCCGCCAGGAACTCTAGCTCAAACTGCCTGTCCTCTAGGGCGTCACGGCCAAGGGCAGACACACCCCCGACGGCCAGAGGACTGGTAGGAGGAGCAGCCACAAGCGTGGTGGCGTAGTCAAGGCGGCGGGTAGAGGCAAAGTCAGTAACTGCGGCAGTAAGAGCGGACACAGAGGACACAGAGGCACGAGGGTGAGTAACAAGAGAGGCGAGAACACGAGAGAGAACAGGACGGTACGTGCGGTAGTAGTCAGTGACAGGAGTAGGGAGCGACACAGTGAGGGCCGACTCAGGAGGAGACGGAAGCACAGACTGAGACGGACGAGGTGGACTAGAAAGAAGGAAGGCAGTACGAAGGTCAGTGAAGGGAACAGGAGACGAGGGACGAGCACGAGGGGAGCGACGAGTAGCCCAAGAACGAGACGGAGGAGAAGAGGACAAGGGCGGAGAACTGGGGAAAACAGCGGGGGAGGAGTCAGGAGGAGGAAACGTGGGACCGTAGACAGGAGGAGAGGCGGAGGAGGGGAGGAGAAGGGGAGGGGAGACCAAGGATCCGAAGACCCGAGACAGGAGGAGGAAGTGGCTGCTGCTGCTGGCGGCTGCGACTGCTGCTGCTGCGGACGCGGCTGCTGCTGGGACTGCTGCTCCTGCGGGTCCCAGCTGCTGCTGCTGCTCCCTCCAGCCGCTGTAACTCCCTCTCCTCTCTCTCCAACGCCAGGATCGTCACGGGCACGGCGAACACGAGCCTGGTGCCTAGTCGGGTAGGGGTGGGGGGGCGGAGTAGTGTCCGAAGCAGCGGCAAGCTCCAGAGTCCACTCCAGAAGAACTAGGCTCACCACCCCCAGAGGCAGCACTAACACCAAGCTCCAGACCCAGGCTCACCTGAACCCAAAGGAGGCGCACCCTCACCCCCAGACGCAGCACCCCCAGTGTCCGCGCGGCCAGCACCAGCTCCCGGACGACAAGCGTCCTCTGCACCCACCTGGTCAGCTCCAACTCCAGAACCAGAAACTCCAGCTCCAACCCCAGCTCCAACTCCAGCACCCCCAGAACCAGAAACTCCAGTGCCAACTCCAGCTCCAACTCCAGCTCCAACTCCAGCTCTAACTCCAGCACCCCCAGAACCAGAAACCGGTACAGGAACAGGCGTCGCACCAACCTCTCGAGAGCTAGCACCAGCGGCACGCTGCGAGGAGGACTGTGGGGAGGGAGGCTGTACCGGAGGGGCTACCGAAGGAGGAGGGGTAGCCTGGGACACACCTGACGGGGCTGGACCAGGGGGGGGAGGCTGTACCGGGGGAGCAGGAGGGGGAACGGCAGTCAGGAAGAGGGGGGGAGGAGGAACCGGGAGACCTCGACTGGGGTACCTGACGTAGTACGGAGTGGACTCCTCGAAACGGACGTCACGGGAGTCAAAGAACCGGTGAGAGGGAGGGTGGTAAAAGGTGAAGTCAGAGGAGTCCTCAGGGAAACCAAGGAAGACACAGGGGACGGCACGAGGCGAGAGCTTGTCCGCGGAGGTGTCGCGGACAAGAGCCAAGCACCCCCAGACACGAAACCGCGACGCAACACCAGGGAACCCTGTCCAAAGACTGGTCGGTGAAACCTCTGGTCGAGAGACACGTGGCCAGAGGTTCAGCTGGTGCGCGGCGTACCTGACCGCGTAGGGCCACAGAAAATGGGGGGCACAGGCGTGAGTCAGGGAGGTGCGGGCGATCTCCATGACCAGGCCTATGCGGCGCTCAGCAACCCCATTCTGCTGTGGGGACTCTGGAAGCGTCCAGGACTGACGAATGCCCTGCTCGCGACAGAATCCAGCGAGAATGCCGGAGCGAAACTCACCCCCACGGTCGGAGTGGAGACAGCTGACACGACGACCACGAGTGTCCTCGGTGGTGAGCAACCACCTGATCAGCGTAGAAGTCACCTCAGACTTCTTCGCCAGAGGGAACACTGTGGTGTAGCGGGAGAAGTCGTCAACGACCACCAGAAAGTAACGCTCACGCTCAGGGCCTAGACGAGGGGCTGGGCCCCAGACGTCCAAGTGAAGCGTCTCAAAAGGCTCGGTGGCCGGACGAAGGGAGGAGGAGTGAGGGGTGGCGCGCAGCCTACCCTCGACGCAGGGACGACACGGCGGCGCAGGCGAAGGCGGCAGCGACGGCAAGACACGTGGGAGGCCTAGGACAAGACGCTGACTAGACATAGCGCGCAGACGTGGAAGGGACGGGTGCCCCATCCGGTGGTGCCACAGAACGGTGGGGTGGGCAAGCGACCGGCAGGAGCACGACGCAGCGACTGGAACAGACGGAGGAACCTGACACGACACAGACACCTGGGGGGACGTAGCAACCTGGTGAGACGCGGGGACCCGAACGGGGGGGGGAACCGGGGGCAGTGGCAGTAGGGGGGGCTGCTGGTGCGGCCGCTGGTGCTGCTGCTGCTGCTGCTGCTGCGGCTGCGGCTGCTGCTGCTGCTGCGGCTGCTGCTGCGGCGCACGCGGGCCAGTGTGAAGAGTGTAGAGACCCGAGCCCGGCTCAGCAGTAAAGGTAGCAAGAGGCTGGTAAGAGTCTCCGTCAACACACACCGCAGTCTCTCCAGAAGGCTCAAACCACACACCCACGTGCTGGCTCACGAGGGGTCGCACGCCCACCAAGTTCCGGGGAGAACGAGGGGACGTGAAACCCAGTGAGAGACCCGGAGGGAGCAGCAGGACACGGTAAAGTGGTAGTGTGACGTGCAGTGACTGGTCCCGTAGTGGGATCAGCCAACGCTACAGAAACAGGCGCAGGAAGTGGTGTAAGTGTCGTGCTGTCCCGAAAGAAGCAGTGGGAGGCTCCAGAGTCCAGTGTGAACGACAGCGAAGCGTCCTCTGAGGTAGTCGCTGGTCTAGAGTCTACACAAGTACCTACACTAGCAACAGGCAACTCAGCAAGATTAGCACCTAAGCTAACAACACCAGAGTAAACAGAGTCAGAAACACTAGAGTCAACAACAGCATACATAGCATGAGGAGCACTAATCAGATCAACTAACTGCTCAGCAGACATGCCCCACAGAGCGGAGCCGTAGCGCTGAACCAGAGGAAGCCAGTCAGGAGCAGGACCGCCAACCCCGTAGGTCAACCGGACCGTGTCAGTGAGCTGAGCAAAGCACTGACCAGGGGGGTGAAAGCGGCCACAAGGGTGGCCCCGACGAGGACCTGTCTGAACCTGGTAGGGGCAGGGAGGGTAAGCAGCACCGCGCTGGGGCTGACGCAGCCCCGACCCCGGAGCCAGCTGCTGACGCTGCTGCTGCTGAGGCTGCTGGGAGGAAAGGGGCTGCTGCTGCTGCTGAAGGTGCTGCTGACGCTGAGCCTGGTACCACGCCGCTGCTCCACCTAGCGGGGCCGACAGTACAGGAGGCGACTGACGAGCTCGAGGGTCGCTGCCACCAGCAGGTGCAGTGGAGTCACCGGCCGCTGCACGAGGGGTCTCTCCAGACGCTGCACTCCCACCACCGCCAGTCGCAACAGCACCCCCACTACCTCCGCTACCTCCGCCTCCACCTCCACCGGAACCACCTTTCTTGCCCCCCCTGCCGCGGGACCGCGACGCAGTCGTAACAGCAGCCGCAGTCGCGTCAGTAGCGGCAGTGGCAAGAGAGGCAGTGAAGGTGGGTAACTGCGGGACTGTGCACCCGTGGAAGAGTGGGGGGGATACAGTACCAGAGGCGGCAGCTACCGAACGAAGGTTGCTCTCGACATCCTTGAGTGCAGACTCAAGGACCTCGATAGTCAGCTCACTAGGGTGCTTCAGCAGAAGCGCGTCACGAACGGAGGCAAGGCGGTCAGGGAGGCTAGTGGCGATGAAATAGACAGTAATCGCCATGGGGGGAGGAAGCAGTGCAAGCTGTGCCTCAGTGCAAGCAGCGCGGTAACTAGCGTCAAGCGAGCGGAGGTGAGCGATCAAGTCAGCAGAGCGCTCAAACGAGGCAAGATCAGGAAACAGGAACGGGAGGAAAAGACGGCCGAGAGAGACAGTAGCGAGGGAGTAGAGTAGCGGGCCTTAATCGCAGTGAGGTACGCAGCAGCGGTGCGAACCTGAGTAAAGTGGACCTCCTCGGACTCAGGGAGGAGGCTGCTGAGTGCGATGCAGGCCGCAGCGTCACGCGACGTCCAAGCCGTCCGGTCAGCGCGCTGACGGGCAAAGCGAGCCGTAGCAGCATCGTCAGGAGCAGGGCCTAAAGCTGTAGGCTCGGGGGCTCGGGGAGGTCACCAGTAGCGTGTGACCAGAGGGTCTCGCCCCCCTGGACCTGACTCTCTAACAGACGACGAGCGCGAAAGAAGCCAGACGGAAAAGTCAAGGGGTCTACCGTCGGCGTCGAAACGAAGAACTCGCGGAGTCGCCATAGTGAGAACGAACAGGCGAGTAACAACCGGGGGGGGAAGAGGACTCAGTCGCAGCGGAAGAGTGGGCTAGGACGACGGCCAAGACGTAGGGTAGGGCACGGGCCAGGGCCTAGGGTAGGGCGACGGGCCAGGGCCTAGGAAGGGCGACGCGACGGGGGAAAGGTCAGGGCGACGCGACGGGGCAGGGCGACGCGACGGGACAGGGCGACGCGACGGGGCAGGGCGGCGCGACGGAGCAGGGCGACGGGACAGGGCAGGGCGACGCGACGGGGTAGGGCGACGCGACGGGACAGGGCGACGGGACAGGGCAGGGCGACGCGACGGGACAGGGCAGGGCGACGCGACGGGACAGGGCGACGCGACGGGACAGGGCGACGGGACAGGGCGACGGGACAGGGCGACGCGACGGGACAGGGCGACGGGACGGGGGGGGGTAACAGGCAGGCGCGACGCGACGGGGGGAAGGGCGCGACGCGACGGGGGGAACGGGCGCGACGCGACAGGGGGAACGGGCGCGACGCGACGGGGGAACGGGCGCGACGCGACGGGGGAACGGGCGCGACGTGACAGGGGGAACGGGCGTGACGCGACGGGGGGGGAACAGGCGTGACGCGACGGGGGAGATGACGCTAGGCTCGGTACTAGGCGCGGTAACTACGAAACTGGTACGAACGAGAGGTAGGATCAGGCTCGGGAGGTACGAACGGAGAACGGAGGAACGGGATCCCACAGGATCCTAACCTAGCTGATACCATGTCAGAATGAGGAATGAGTGTTGCATTGATGTTGGTTGGGGTACATATGACAAACCCTAACTTCTGTACCTAAGACAAACCTCACTACAGGCTACAACATTTGACAGTCTCGCGCCATACCACCTGCGTGTAGTGCCCACACATCTTGCCTCCGCACACCCATCAGGAACCGGGCTGGGGGTCCAGTCCGCCTTTCTTCCACCCATGACTGAACCGCCCTACGATCCTCCCTGGGTTAGCTCTGCGGACGACAGCCAATAGAGGTTCTTCCCGAACCCCTCTTATCCATTGTTCTCAGAGGGCACCGAGGGATGCCAGGAAGGCTGCCCATGCCTGTGCTGATGCTGCTATTTTCTCATCCCACGCCAGGTTCGGGCACACCCACTTCCTTTCGTGCTTGTTGTGCCCTCGAGAATCCGGTGATGTCGCTGCTTCCGGCCGCTACCGCCGTTTCAATGTCGCCGTTTCCACCTCACCACAAACACCAAGGCAGCCCCACCATTGACAACAACGCTGTCAACAGCGACAACATCACTAAAGTCACCACAGGAAGTCACCACCGTTTTCACCAGTCACCGTTACACC